>VMDO01003094.1:0-150895 GCA_007922755.1 Pedetes capensis
CCCCCAGTACCACACACACACACACACACACACACACACACACACACACACACACACACAAGAAAATGGCTCCTTTGTGTACAAAGTCGTTTTCTGAAGGATGAGCTTTCAAACCAGGGCTAAGACAGTTCCTCCAGAAAAGGAACCAGGTGTTGTGGGGCAGCTGGGAGACGAGGACTCGGGAACCTCCTACATTTGGAGCCATATGAATGGATGCATTGTGGTCAAGAAACAAATTCATTCCTATCTTTAAAAGCCATCCATCTCCCCGGTGGTAATGAGAAGGAAGGCCTGGGAAGAAACCTGGGCAGCTGCAGGGAGGAGGAGGATGTGGCCAAGAAAGGAAAGAGAGCCACAATAACCAAATCAAATGGAGTGAAATGGCTATAATTGACAGGAAGCTGACAATCTCTTTGGTACTGGTCTTCCTGCAAATTTTCAGAACTCACTGCCTTATTTCTTAGCTCCCCTTTGCCCAAGAGAAGTGGTCTGAAGAGCCAGGCACATTCTGACCTCAGGAACTTGACTCCCTAAGGAACAGCTAATGGGTCTCCAATAGGTAGCGCTTCCTCCTCTTGATAGTTCTAATACAAACTGCTAAGTTCTCTCTCTCCAATGCACTGATGGTCACTTCAAAAACAATCTTCAAAGACGTTGCATCAGGAAAAAAGCCCGGCATTAACTACAGAATCTTGATGGGTTATGATTGCGTTATTTTTCCCTGAACACTATTCCCTGCATTCCTTTTGTGCTCTAAATTACCAATTCCAGTCCCTGTGTAGCTAAATAATAATAATTACCATACAAATGAATATGCATATATGTCATTTTTCTCCCTAAAAGCAGGAAAGCCTGTTTCTTTTGGATGAGGGTTTGTTTTTGCTTTTGAACAACCAAAGCACATAATTAGAAGCCTCACCTCTCACTCTTGAAATCTGTCTCCGCAGGGAAGAGATGAAAAAGGTTCTGGATGGCCCTTGAAGGTTAGGAGAAACTTTAAAACAAATTGAAGGAGATATTTCTCTCCTCTTCAGGTAATAACAGCTTGGACATGATCAGAATCACAGAAGCACAGGGCTGGGAGGGAATTCCGTGCTCAAGCCCAACCCTGTTGTTTTGCAGAGAGGGAAACAGAGGCCTGAGGAAGGGAGGCTCCTGCAGAGGAGCACCGCCCACTCCTCCAGGAGATGACGGGGGCATGGAAACCAGAACAGCATGCCAGCTTTGTATCCTGGGTCTGGGCCTTCCAGGGGGGCCTTTGGCAAGACACAAGCTCTGCAGGTCCAGGGTTCTGCATCTGTGAAGCAGGGGTGTAGCAGTACAGCCTTGAGAGGGGTGCTGTAAAGACCGAATGGAGCACCAGCCCTGGCCACATGTGCCACACTCCTGATCAGTGGTGGCCGCCAGGAGGTTAATAGTCACAGCCTTTCTGCACAGTGCAAGGTGTGCCTGCAATGGGGTGTAGCAAATGAAGTGCTGGACCATGATGACAAATATTAACATAATAACATTAATTATAACACAGTACAATCACATATGGGGCTGGGATTTAGCTCAGTTGGTAGAGCGCTGCTCTGCAGTCTCTGAGGTCCCGAGTTCGATTCCCAGCACCACAAAATGGGAGAAGGACGTGGCAACCCACTCCCAAGGCAATCCCAAAACAATCAGCCATTGAAAACCCTAGGAGGGTCACTATGTGTTGGACTCGACTCGACGGCACCTAACAACAACAACATAGTGACATATGGGGGAAGGACCTGGCAACTCACTCCCAAAATTCAATCCACCATTGAAAATCCTATGAACAGCAGAGAAGCACTGACAATAGTGTTTTGCCTGTTGTACATAGGGTCACTATGAGTCAGATACCGACTTGACGGCACCTAACAACAACAAATCACATATGGTGTATATAACTAATACTGCCAATTATAAGTTAATATTTTAACAATACTGGCAATAAGTCTTCATTTTGACGATGGTAGTAGCTGTTGGCAAGGACCTGGGATCTTGGCCCTGCACTTGGTCTACACTGCAGGTGCACCATGCCAAGAGCTTGTAAATAAGCTCACAAGGGCTGACAGAAGGCAGACTCTTCCAGATCGTGGAGGACAAGCTTGGGGTATCCAAATGAGATCACAGAGAACTGCCATAATGTCCCCAGACACCATCACTCAAGGATGTCCAGACAGGAGAGGAAAAATATCTCAGAGACAAAGCAGCCCAGGCTGGCTGGATCCCGTGTCTACATCAGGTGGAATTTCTAAAGTTTTGGACTAGAAAAAGAGAGGCAGTTGGAGTTCAAAGGGATGTATCTTGCTGGAGGGACAGGCGGGGAGATATCCCAGTAACCAGCCAGCGACTCCACACCTGTGGATTCTAGGTGGAGCTTGCACAGCAGAAACACCAATGTTGAGACGCAGTAACTTGAAAAAAGAACCTATGCAAACTAGTCTTGTTTCTTTCTTTCTTTTTCTATTCTTTTCTTTTCTTTTTTTTTTTTTTTTTGAGACAAGGTCCCACTGTGTGGCCCAGGCTAGCCTACAACTCACTATATAGGCCAGACTGGCTTCAGACTTGGGCTGGTGCTCCTGTCCCAGCCTCCACAGGTGTGCGCCACCACACTCGGCAAGCTAGACTGCCTCATGTGTTTCAAGGCTGAGGGAGCAGTGGCTCCCAGGGCCACTCGGCAGTATCAGGTGTCTGTGCCCACGGCTCAGGGTTGGCAGTGATGGGAGAGCAGGCCATGCCCCTCCCTTCCTGGCCCTCTTCTCTCCCTGCCTCCCTCCAGTCCTCGGTGCCTCACAGTAGCTATGGGGTAGGGGCTGAGGAGAAGGTCCACAGAGCACCCATGGACATGTCCTCTCCAGGGCCATGACTGCCAGGCCCCAATCAAGATTCTCGCCTGGTGCTCTCCCAGGCCCCGCTGACCTCATTACGATGCGTTTTGCTTATGTGGTTTATCGTCTGTGTCCCCAAGGTGAAGGTTTGTGCTCCATGACAGGAAAACAGCGTCTTTCCCCAATCCTCCCCACTGTGGTGCTGGCTGTGGCGCCCGGGGCCTGGCTGGCCCTGGGCATGCGCTTCAGCACAACCTGCCTCCGCAGCCCGGGGCTTGGGCCCCAGCTAAGGAAAGGAGAGATGGGCTGCATGAAAGAATGAATGGATGAGCCAACGGGCACTGTTGGGAAATGCTGCGTGGAGGGCTGGGTGGCTCGGCAAGGCATTTGATAATGATGGTAAACAGAAGGACATGCAGGTTGTACGGGGACATGTGGGAGGAGCCGTCAAGCCAGCGAGCGGCACAAAGCATGACGGAGTGGACAGCCTCTGTACGGCATTGAGCCCTTCTGCCGAGGAGACAAAGCATCAGCCTGCACACCGTGCCCTGGCCCACACTGGCCAGCTCCACCACTTGCCCCCGGTGCCTCAGGTCTGCGCCTGTGAAGTCAGGACACTAAGAAGAACCCCTAGAGTCCCGGGGCGGTTGGGAGAGAGTGGATAAAATGCTGCACACAGTTGCTGGAGCAAGGCTTGGAAACGTGCCTGGTCAGGTCTTGGGTTTTGCTCAGGGAGAGGCGGAGGGTAAGCAGGGCTGCTGGGCTTAGGCGCCCTCTGGTTTTTCTGCACCCCAGAACCTTCTGCCTCCCAGTGAGCACACGCTCTCCAGCTGCCACTGCTGCTACCCCAAGGCAGCCAGTCAAAGCCAACACAGCTCACAGACATATGGCAGGTCCTGGCTCCCAGGTGATTTGGGTCCTTTAAAAGGAAGTCTGAAATGGGAAATGAGATCTTCTGTAACAAGGTGTGGGGAGGTCCCGCTGTGCTTGCCAAGCCGGAGACACACTGGGGCGCTTGTGTCTCTGCTGGGGCTGTTGTCTGGGAGGTGCAGTGATGGTGGTGGGTGAGTAGACCACTTTTTTAAGGGTAAGTACTATTCCTGGCAGCCACTGAAAACCCTATGAATGGCAGAGAAGCACAGCAATAGTGTCTCATCTGTTGTACATGGGGTTGTTGCAAGTTGGACACCAAGTTGCTGCACCTAACAACAACGATTCAACAACAACAACAATTCAAGAACAACAACAACAACGATTCAACAACAACAACAACAACAACATGGGGTTGCTGTGAGTTGGATACCAACTTGCTGGCACCTAACAACAACAATGATTCAACAACAACAACAACAACAACAACAACATGGTTGCTGTGAGTTGGATACCAACTTGCTGGCACCTAACAACAATAACAATGATTCAACAACAACAACAACAACATGGGGTTGCTGTGAGTTGGATACCAACTTGCTGGCATCTAACAACAATAACAATGATTCAACAACAACAACAACAACATGGGGTTGCTGTGAGTTGCACACCAACTTGCTGGCACCTAACAACAACAACAACGATGTGGATAGGAACTCAGTCCCTCCCTCATCGAGTAGGGAGCGATGGAACTAAGCAGTCAGTCCAGGGTCCCAAGGCCGTGGCATCCTGAATTTGAAACTCCACATCATGGGCAAGGCTGTGTCCAGCTGCATTTGCTTTCCTTTGTTTTTCCGGTGCTGGGGATGGAACCCAGGGCCTTGTGTGTGCTACACACCATCTACCACTGAGTGACACGGCCAGCCCCACTGGCTGCATTTTTAAATACAGCCCTCAGCCCTGCCCTGGAATTCCAGTCCTGGGCTACTGGGACGCTTACGCCATAGAAGGCACACTGCTGTGTGTGGCCCGATTCGAGCCAGGATTGCTCGTGAAAGAGGAGCAAACAGCTTAGCTTCAGAGACCGGAGACAAGTGAGGCGGACTGTGACGCTTCCAGCCTGGAGACGCGCTCCCCGAGAACCTCATTCCACTTGGCAAAGCCACAGTCAAACATGGATTCAGCGGGAAGTGCCGGCCACTGGCAATCACGGTGGCTGCTCTTCCCTCCCTTGCCTCCCTGACTGTGACTGGTGTTTCCTGGAAGGAGGAGGTGACAACATTCAAAGGGTGATGGGCTGATGGGCCAGTCTGAAGGAGAGAGCTACCCAGGCTCGCTGAACCCAAGATGACATTGGGTCGGGGCTGGACTTCCGGGTGCTGCCCCGTCCTGGCTGGGTTCTCTCGACAGAGATGCACCCTGCAGTCGCCATTTTTAGAGGGCTCTCCTGGCATTGGCTTCCCTTCCCCCCGGGCCATGCTCCTGACACCAGGCCACGCAGGGTCGGCCTTGCTCTGCTCATGTGAGGCCATCCCCACAGCAAATGGGAGCCAGGGCGAAGACGGCCTTGCTGGCAGTGGGGGGCAGTGAGGAGGGGGCTCAAGCGAGGGAAGGGCCCAGCACAGAGGCCAGTGCCGCACCTGTCAGGGGCATCAACTGGAGTTTGCAGAATGGAACCAGGAGGGAACTTAGATAAAATGAGAGTCAGCAGACAAGCTGCCTTTCTTCTAAATTCCCAGGAGGTAGACGTTTACGTCTTATTTGGGGCTGAAGAGAAAGGGCAGACATGTGTTTATGCTTAAAGTGTTATTGAGGAGAGGGCTGGACCAACTACAGCCCCTTGGCCAAATCTGGCCTGCTGCCTGTTTTTGTAAATAAAGGTTTATTGGAACACGACTCTGCCCTTTCCTTCACATCCTGGCTCTGGTGGCTTCTGCATTATGTCAGAGCTGAGCAGTAGCAACAGAGGCTGTCCAACCTGCAAAGCCTAAACTATGTACCATCTGGGTTCACAGAAACGCCTGGCGAAGCAGGCTCAGCGCTGGCTACTTGCTTACGTCTGGGCAGAACACCACTAGCTCACGGGGAGTGACTTGAAGCCAGAGGAAAACACAGTGCGTCCCACTTTGACTCCCAGCCTGCAGCTCATCTGTGACTCTCTCATGATTCAGATCCCATGGCTGGGGACCGTGCAGAGCCTGGGAGAATTGCTGCTCCCCTGTGCACGTGCTGGAAGGACTCCTGGGCGTCTTTCTAGGTTGTGGGCCGACCGATCCGTTGTTAGGGGAGAGGAGGAGAGAGAAAGCCTGGGTGTCTGCTCATGTGTCTGTTCCGTCAAGTTCTGGTTCTGGGCAAGATGGACGAAGCGCACCCCACCTTGTGGCTCCCACTGGAAGCCGCTACTATGCATGCCTAGAGCCTATGGGGTGCTGCCGGAGCCTCAGGGAGTGCACAGGAGTAGGCAAACTGGGAAAGGAGCCAGGAATTCTAAATACCACCCATCAGACCAGGAGCTCCTGGGCTGGCCCGGAGGCCACCTGAAACCCCAAAGCAGGTGCCAGGCAGGGACCGAGGGAGGGCGAGGAGGAGGTATGGGGAAAGGAAGCCCTTACGCTCAGAGAGGGGTGGATCTCTGGGTGAGGGGGAATCTCTGACCCTGGCAGTCCTGTGGCAGTGCAGAAGTGACAAAGGAGTCCCTAGAGAATGTCCTCCCACTACTTGGCCCTGGTCATGCGTCCAGTCACGGGAACATGTGGCAGAGAAGGGTAAGTAAAATCTCAGCTTTCTAGCAAAAACAACAAAAAGAGGAACACCGGGGACTGGAGGTTAACAGGGAGGTTTGGGAAGGAAGGGCAGGAAATCAACCGTATTTGTCTGGATTTGTGGTACTGTAACGAAATACATGAGGCAGGCCAGGTTTATAAAGAAAAGAGGTTTGTTTAGCTCATAGTTTTGGAGGCTGAAAGTCCAAGCAGCACAGCAGCAGCTCTGGCGGGGCCTCCCTTGGCTGTCACCTCATGGCAGGTGGCCATGGACGCAGTGTGTGCAAGAGGGAGAGAGCACATCTCCACGCAGGAGCCAGGAGGCCAGGTGGGCAGCCACAAGCTTTTATGACGACATTCTCCAGAGAACCACCAGGGTTGCACCAGAAATCCCTTCATCCCTTCATCCCTTCATCCTTTCATCCCTTCTGAGGGCAACCTCCCCTCTTTGCTTCCCCATGACCTAAGGACCTCCTTACCAGGCCCCGCCTGCTAAAGGTTCCTCCCCCTCTCAACGCCACCTCTTGTGGATTAAGCCCCCAACACGTAAACCTAGGCAGACAAACCAGAGCAGCCACCAGAGAGTTGCTTCTGAGCTGTCGGCCTCTTCACCAAGCTGTGTGTGCATAGGCCTGGCCTGAAACAGCCTTCCAAAGATGTTGAGAAATGAGCTCCAGCACAGATCACTACCTGGGGTCCCCGGAGTGGCACACACCGCACAGAGCTGCAAATGTTGCATTGTCACTGTGCATCACTGTATAGTGCAGAAAGCAATACTAATGCCAACTCCACCACCCAGGGAAGCCTAACAGGAACAGCAGCCTCAACCCTCTGGGTCAATCACCTGCCAGGACAGAGATGTCCACACTCGCCATGGGAGTTAACAGGACTCAGAGTCTCCTGAGAACATGAAAAATGTCCAGGATACAAAATGACTCAGCACAGGGAGAATCAGGTCCATCTCAAGTCACACGGGAAAAGACCAACCTCATAGCCACTGATGTGACTTACAGGTTGGGATTACTGGGCAAAGACTCTAAAGCAGCTAATAGATAGATTAGATAGATTAGATGATAGATAGATAGATAGATAGATAGATAGATAGATAGATAGAGCTCCCACCTAGTAAATTAACAAAAAGACAGGAAGTCTTGGCAAAGAAATAGAAGCTAGAAAGAAGGACCAAATGGAATTTTTAGAAGTGAGAAATACAGTAACCAAAATAAAAACTTTAGTGGATGGACTCAACAGTGGATAGAGATGAGAGAGGAAGAATCTAGGAACCTGATGATAGCTCACTACAAATGATCAAATCTCATGAACAGAGAGAAATGAAATATAGAGAATAAAGAAGAGCAGAGCCTCAGGGACCTGAGGAACAGCACAGGTGTCACTGGAGTGCCAGAGGAGAGGAGGAAGAGTATGGTGCATGGAGGGATTCAGCCTGACGTGACTACAGCCATCGTGATTGTAATTCCCATTCAGCCACCAGGTCACCCCGACATGCATCCCAAGCCCTACAGGACAAAGGTGTGTTAAAAGACAGATAGCCCAGCATGTTGCAGCAGCCACTGATGCTCGGCCTGCCTTCTTAAGGCTTACGCTGGACATGTGAAAAGGTTTTGAGAAAGGCTAGACACTTGTGGGTTGGCCATGGCCCACCTTTGTCCAGGTTAGTACAAAGTCCTTTCCTCCTGCCTTGAAGCACAGGGATCCACCTGTCTTGCTGCCACTCAAAACCTGCTTCTATCTGTCAGTCCTCAACCGATCACACTTTATACAATCCTGGATCTGTCTGCCTCTTTCTTTGGTCTCAGGGCACCCTGTGGCCAGTTCTTATACATTGGGACCTGGTTTCCTGAAAGTGTTTATTTAAAGAAGTAAAGGCTGAGAATGTAACAGTTTCCTGCAGCTGCCAGACCCTGAGCACCTCAACATTGCTTGCTGGTTACCTTAACCCCTCCATCCCCCACTGTGTGCTCATGCACGCACATGCACACATGTGTGGGCATGTGTACACACACATAGTTCTGTAATTGTCCTCTCGTTGGATGCTCTTCTGCGACCCCTCTGAGTGGACAGGCTCTTTCCTATAGGAGCCCAGATGGAGTTTACTTTTCTTCCAACACAGAACACGTCCACACACCAACCTCCTCTGAGCTCTTGTTTGTCTGCTTTACCTTCTATGTAGCTCCGGTCATTCTTTCCTCAGAGATGAACACATCCCCACATTCTTCCCTTTATCCTGGCCACCGGCCCCCCAGCGGGAGCCCTGCAGGGTCTTACCTTCCTGATGCAGTCCTCTTCATCCAGACGCTCCTGAATCAGCTTGACAAGCAGCATGTCAGGAATCCTCTAAAGGAAGGATGACACAGCATGAGGTCCCCTTTCCTCTGTGGGCTCAGGAGGGCACCTGACTGTCAGCATCCCTGAACACCCAGCCTGTGTGTGGCACCTGTCCTGTGCCCCTGCCCAGAGTGGCCTCTCCCACCTCCTGCTGGCTAACTCCAGGACTTCCTCTGAGCCTCAGTCCTCCCAGGGCAGCTGGGCCCTGCTGAGGCCCATAATCATGGATGGTGAACTTGTCCTTACACAGACTTCATGAGAGTAGGGAGAAATTGGGAGGAAATTGGCAAAAACCCCCAAACAGGGAAAATGGCTAAATCTAGGGAAAATGAAGGTAACTTGGTTGGATGTTTGTACAAAACCCTTCACAAATCCCCAAACCTGATTGGACAATTGAACTCAAAGCTGACTGGCTCAGGCCATTCCGTGGGCGAGCTATATAAGGAGCTGCACTGCGGCAGCTTTTTGGCCCGGATCTTCGACCACCAACAAGGAAAGACCCTGTTCTCGCCCAGACCACCAATGAGGAAACAGCTCTCCCCGCTCTCTCGCCCAGACCTTTGGTGAGGAAAGAATGCTCCCCGCAGCAACCATCAACAAGGAAAGAACACAGTCTCCATCTGATCACCGACAAAGGAAGAACTGTCTCCTCGTGACCACTGAGACCACCAACATGGGTGTTTGTCCATGGAATGCAAAAGTGCCCAAGGCTTTTCCTTTCTCCCATCTCCACCGGCTTCCTGAGGGCCGCAGGAGTCTGCGCCCCTCACCCGAGGGTCCGGAGTGAATTGAGTTTAATATCTATGTGTGTGGCGGCACCGCCCATCCAAACCTCCAGGCCGGACTGGGAGGTGCGTGCCCCACACATGAGGCTCTGTCTGTGACGCCAGTAGGCTGTGCAGTTCCTTAAGGAAAGGTCCTGTGTCTCACTGCCTTTGTACCCAACACAGGGGTGCGCAGAAAGGAGGGAGCTGGCTGGCTCAGGTTCTTGAGAGCTGGATGTATACGTCTCCTCCCAACTGCACATTCAGGGGTTCACAGTGGTGACTGAAAACTGGTCATGGTGAGAATGTCTACTCCACAGACATGAGCAAACACCATAAATACTGCCCCAAAGCCCACTGCCCCAGCACCAAAACAGTGTCAGGGACAAAGGAAGCCCAACTGATGTACGAATTGATGGAACGCCAAATTACTTCATTCATTCAGCAAGCAGTAAGTCATGGCTGGCATCTATTGGATGTGTGCTCTGTGCCAGGCCCTGTGCCCAGCATCACATTTGCTTTTTCTTTTTCTTATCTTTTTTTTTTTTCTTTTTGCAGTACTGGGAGTTGAACCCAGGGCCTTACGCCTGCATGCTCTACAAGTGCTGGACCACTGAGATGCACCCCCAGCCCAATTTTTAACTTTTTGAGACAGGGTCTCGCTAAGTTACGCAGACTGCCTCTGGTCTCTAACTTGGGATCCTCCTGCCTCCGCCTCCCGAGCCGCCGGGATTACAGGCGTGCACCACCGCACCCGACACATTTGCTTTTTCTAACAACGCTATACAAACTGGACTATTTCTATTTCTTTTTCAGAAACCAGGGAGCTACTGCTCAGAGAGGCTAGCCACGCCTCCAGGACAAGGCGGCCAGACAAGGCGGGTGGAGCCGGAGCCCTGCCTGCTACACACTCCCCTTTCCCCCAGCCCGGCCAGCCTTGCCAGTGACACGGGATGCAGGCGGGCATGCATGAGGGCAGGAAACGGAAAATGGCCTTCCTTCTGCTTTCTCTTCTCTAAACACTGTGTGACACAACTCATATCCCAAGTTCCACAACCAAGCCTGATCTGAACTTACCCAGGGCCAACACCCCCGGAAAACCAGTTCCCTAGAGTACCCTTGGGACTGGGATTTAGCTCAGTTAGTAGAGCGCCGCTCTGCAGTCTCTGAGGTCCTGAGTTCAATTCCCAGCACCACAAAAACTGGAGAAGGACGTGGCAACCCACTCCTGAGGCAATCCCGAAACAATCAGCCATTGAAAACCCTGTATGGGTCACTATGAGTGGGACGTGGCTCGACAGCACCTAACAACAACAGAGTACCCTTGGCCCAAGATCACTAAAGCCGGAGCATCCCCCGGACCCCAGCCTTTCTGCCACAGGAGACCCCAGGCCAGCCCCAGCCACACATCCCAAGCTATGAACTGGCAAGGAGGAGTGGCAGGGAGGGGCTTTTTTGAGAGCTGGCCGGCCACACAGGGCACTGCTGGGTGCCACGCAAAGGCCTCTCACTGCGGGGCAAAGGGAGAGGAAGTCTAACCTACAGCCTTTTCACCACGCCTGGGACATCGTGCAGGCCCCAGGTGACGAACGCCTGTCCCTGCGTCCCAGTGTCCTCAGGGCTAGTGACTGCCCTGAAAATATTCTCCTGATGCTGGGGACAATCTTCGATCACAAATTCTAGAAGCAACGTTTGTGAGCCTTCGGAGTGACCAGAATGCTGCCACTTCTGCCTTGCATACCCGGGGGACACAGAGCTAGCTGTCACAGGGCTTCCTGAGCGGGCCGTGACTTAAGAAACAGTGCTGGATAAGTGTCTGAGGACATGGCAGAATCTGTCCACACGATGCTCCCATTCCGTCCTGGTGGCCAGGCCAGGGGAACAGTCAGCCCTCGGGCGCCTGTCACTGTCCCGTGTTGCCATCGCTCTGCCCTAGAAATGGTCCATCTGTGCCCAACAAACAGGACGGCTCGGCTCATGCACAGCCCAGCTGCAGGAAAGGCCCTGGACAGGGAACAGCAGAGAGAAGCGGGCCATGGAGGGGCAGGAAATCTCACAGAGGCTCAGTTCCTGAAGGCCCCAGTGTCCCGGGCTCCCCAGGAGGCAGCCTCCTGTCCTGCTTCTCCTGGAACTCTCCAAATGGTCCCTTGACAAAAGCAGGCTGGCTTTGAGGCATGTGAGGGTGGAGGTGAAGACTGTCCTCAGGAAACAGGCATGGGGGGAGGGGGACAAACCCACAGCACATGGCAGGTAGGGAGGGAGGAAGTGGGAGGTGCCTCAGGGCAGTGAGGCTCTGCTTGCAGGAGAAGAATGAGGCAGGTGCAGGGGGAGCAGCCCCAGTGAGGCCCTTCGGGGACAGCTGCACTGGTGTGGACTCAGGTGCTCATGGGCGGGGCCCTGGCTGCCCACTGAGTAACTCTGAACCAGTAGCTCAATGCTCTAGGCCTCTGGATTTCTCACTGAAGCCAATGGCTCTCAACTGGACAATGTAGTGGGTCCTGGGAGGGCGGGGTAAAGCACAGATGTCTGGGCCCCACCAGGAGCTCCCAGCCAATAGCAAAGCATTTGCCTAGCATGTATAAGGTCCTGGGTTCCATTCCTGCCATGCCAAAAAATAAATTAATAGCCAACGTCTACTAGAAAAAAATATATACACTGCAGACGAATTCTCAGGTGATGTGATGCTACAGGCCAGCACGCATTTGGACAACCAGTGGCCTAAGCCAAGCCCACCTGGCCGGTTGCTGCTGGGGAGAAGGCTGTCTTTCTTCTGGGCCCATTTCTTCCCAAGGTTGGCAGGGGCAGGGGGCAGAAAGCAGGCCTGCCCTCCCATCCACACTGCCCCCTCTAGCCCTTCCTGTCCCTCCTGACCCCAGGCACAGGGCCTCCGTCCCCAGCCCACGTTCCCAAGGCTCTCCCTCCCTCCTGATAACACCCACCCAGGAGTCAGCATTCCAACAGGTCCAGGGTGTGGGGGTGCTGGCCAGGACACAGGGGGTACAAGCAGTCAAAGAACTTGGGTTGAAAGGCAGCAGGTCCAGGTGGGGCCCCGCGCCCCCCGCAGCCCATGCAGCAGGGATCGGCCGGCAGCTTTGAACAAGGCCCGTCCCGAGTGCCCCCTGCCGCTCCCTGCCACGGTGCTGTCTCTGCGCCCGCTTTGATGTGTCACATCAGCACAGGGGCTTTCTGGGGCTGCTTCTCGAAGCCCTGCCAAGCTGTCTGCACAGGAATCAGGGCCCCTCCTTCCAGAGCTCTGTGATGCTCTCCTACCCCAGTCCCCTGAAGCTCAGCTTCAGGGGGAGGATCAGGGACAGGTGGACGGAGCCCAGTGCTGCCACTCCTGGCCCAGCCCAGGTCCAGCCCCAGCTCTCCCCGGCGATCCTGCTTTCTCGGCTGCACTAACTGAGCCTCTTTCTCTTTCCCTCCAGCTGCCAGGCACAGGGGACAATGACCAATCTGTGGAGGCACACTCGGCTCTGCCCCTGGCGTCACTTAACTTCCAGAGCTGGCTTTCTTCGCACTGGGATGACCTGAGAGCATGTTGCCTATCACCAGGCCCCCTGGGGGACCCTAACGTCCCTTTGTCAAATTGGTGGGTGGCACCTGCTAAGAACTCAGTAAGAAATTTAGGAGGGCAGTGGGGAGGGCAGGAGCAGAGATGCCCTGCTCCGATCCTGCCCCTCCCCCCCGCCCCTAAGGGGATCCAGCGAGGGAGGGGCCCAGATGTGGATTGGTGTGTCCCTTGGAACCCATAGGACTCCTTTACCGGTGACTCTCATTTCAAAGCTACTGCTGAGTGCTGTTGAAGCAGGTGAGGAGATGGCAGGAACTGTCCCCTAGACTTGGGGAGGTGGGGGACTGGGCACGGGGGCAAGAGGAGGGAGGGGATGGGGGAAGAGGCTTTGAAGGAAGAGACCAGCCACCCAGGTGCAGCCAGCTGGCCCTGCAGAGGGAGTGGCAGACAGAGAGGCCCCGGGGTGTGGATGCCAATGAGCTTCCCTGGCAGCCAGTGGCCTGGGCCGCAGGTTATCCGGCGCAACCTCCCTCCCTTGCCCCACACCCAACAGATGAATTTCACTAACTTAACAAAGAGGAGGAACAAGCAAGGGTGGCTTGGGCTGAGGTCCCCGGAATGGTGTGGGGGTGGGGGGTGGGCCTGCAGGGAAGGAGCTGGAGCTGCGAGCTGCCTCCTCCATGCAGTCATTCTGACGTTCCTTTAAGCACCTTTCACCATGATCTCCGGTCCCTGACCCCCTTCAGGAAGAGCCACGGGGTCAGCATCTCCACCACATCACACAGACCAAGGAGCCAGTCATCAGCTACTGATGTCTGCTGGAGCCTGCCAGCGACCGCCAGCGTTGTCAGAGCACGGAGGCTCTGATCCAGAAGAACTGGATGCCTCAGACAGCTGGCTGAGAGAGAAGGCTGGGGACCAGTGTGTCCCAGGAGGAATTCATCTGGTGCTCTCCCTCGAGCTCCGGAGCAGTGGTTGCCACACAGCTGGAGATTCGGAAGTGTTTCAGAACCCCTTTGGAGATGCCGAAGACGGAGGGGATTCGGTACGTTACAGCAACAGTAAGATAACAGAGCGCTGCCTAGGAGGGCGGAGCGAGGTAAGCAGGAGGAAATTGGGTATCTGAAGGTACCGCCACGCTTGCCAAGGCGGCTGTGAAGACGCAAATCAACAGACTATTTGAAGACATTTAATGAAAGGCCTTGCCCGGCAGGTGGCCAACAGCAGACAAGGCCAGGCCAGGCGCAGCCAGTCCAACACACATCAGCTTTTCAGAACCCTCTGCTCCCTGATTAGACCCAGCATCCTGGCCTTTCATCTTCCTTCCACCCACGTTTCTGAGCCAGGAACCCCAACAAGATACCCTTGAAAGCACTTCCATGTGGCTGAAACATGCTGTAATTAGCGTAACGAAGCCCAGGAGGAATTTCCTTGCCTCCCTCCTCTGATGGAATCCTAGGAAGCTAATAAGGCATCTTTCGCCAAGAACTAAGACTGAGAGCCGGGCACGGTGGCACACGCCTGTCATCCCAGCGGGTCAGGAGGCAGAGGCAGGAGGATCACAAGTTCGAGACCAGAGGCAGTCTGTGTAACTTAGTGAGACCCTGTCTCAAAAAGTAAAAAAATGGGCTGAGGGTGCAGCTCAGTGGTCCAGCACTTGCAGCGCATGCAGGTGCAAGGCCCTGGGTTCAACCCCCAGTGCTGGGGAAAAAAAAAAAAAAAAAGAACTAAGCCTGAAAAGCAGAAACTAAGAACCATATTCCCAAACCACCTCCCCACCAGAACTCGCATCCTTCCAGCTACAACCACAGCCTCGCTCCTCCTCCAAGACTGTGGGGCCTCTGGAATCATAGCGACTCACTGTGGGTGACTGACCTTGCTATGCAAAGTCCTCCTTCTCCATCAAGTTGTTGCCATCAACAAACGTGGTTCTGGGTGTCTGTCTGAGCCCCTCCCTCAGCTCTGAGAACGGCCTCCCCCTACAGCGCCCTGCCAGGCACATCCCTGCTCCGGGGCCTCACCAAGCCCTCTGTCCTGGCCTCCGCGGCTGATTCAGCCTGGGACACCTGACCACCATGTCTGGACACACCTGTTTCTTGAGACTGTGGCCTTGGATCGGCTTCTGTGGGTGGTCTGAATGGAGGACAGGAGCCAAAGCAGAGTAGCCAATGGCACATCCAGGAAATATGGCGACTAAGAAGAGGAAAAGGGTGTGGCGCAGAGTGGAGATGAGAGCCCAAAGAGGTCAAGAGAGGCCCCACCTCCTGGCCGCCGGGCCAAGGAGCTAGGCACTTTGTCCATCAGTTCCCGTGGGTCACTGTGAACTCGTCAGGTCCCCTTCCTTCTTTGGGCATCAGATAAGCCATTGGGCCATGGCTGTGTGGAGCCCCATATTTCCCTTTAAAAGGCATTTTGCAAACATAGAGCTGATGGCTTTCTGGAAACAGCACATGGGACCCTCCTGGGACGCTCCCCCAGCTAGGCATGACAGGGACAGAGCAGAGGGAAACTGCCCAGCCCTGCAGGCAGGCACTGTGCCACAGGGCACCCAGGCAGTTCAGAGAAATGACCCCAAGGTCCAGGGCTGGGGATCTCCAGGCCAGAGACAGCTGGGTGATGGCCCTGTAAACTCCTGGCCTGGCACCAGCCACAAGGACCACCAGCTATGGGATGGAGGCTGCCACCTGCCCTCGCCGTCCTTGGTTGGGTGGCTCTAAAACAAACAGGCGGGGCTGGGATTTAGCTCAGTTGGTAGAGCACTGCTCTGCAGTCTCTGAGGTCCCGAGTTCGATTCCCAGCACCGCAAAAATGGTAGAAGGATGTGGCAACCCAAACCCGAGGCAATCCTGAAACAATCAGCCATTGAAAACCCTATAAGGGTCGCTATGAGTCAGACACGACTCGACCGACTGAAGGCACCTAACAACAACAACAACAACAAGACGAAGAGGAGCAAGGCTGGACCACTAGGGCTCCCCCAGGGCCAACAGCACCCCGCCCTCCAATAGTGATCCTTCCCCTGCAAGACCCAGGCATGAGGTCAAAATGTTCCCCTTATCACTATGTGTCTTATTTCATCCCAGCCTTCCCCCCCACCCCCCACCCCCGCCTTAATCTAAAAGAAAATAGAAACTAGCTAGGCAAGCAGAGGCACTGAAGGGGCACTAGGAAGCACTGTCACTCTGTCCCCACACTGTTCCCATCCTACCTTGAATTTCTGGTAATACTTCATGGCTTCACCGGCCACAAGGGAAAACTCTCTGTCTAACAAGTTCTCCTTGGTGAGGAGATTGCAGTTTAGATGCTTGCAAAGCCACATTGCCTGAAGAAAGAGGGGCAGAGAAGAAAACCTTAGTGAACACAGTAAATACATGAAGAATAACTCCATTCAAGGCCAGGCATGGTGGCTAAGTCTGTAATCCCAGCATGTAGGAGGCTAAGGCAGGAGGATCTTGAGTTCCAGACCAGCCTGTGCTACCTAGTGAGGTCAAGGTCATCCTGGGCTACATAGTGAGACTCTGTCTCAAAACAAATAAGCAAATAAAAAACAAAACAAACCCAAAACTCCTCCATTCAAATGCCCAGGACCTACTAGACCTACTAGACCTTCCACATTCTACTAGAAAAGGCTGACTGGGGAAGTGCAGTTATTTGTGGCTGAGAGGGCCCTCAAGGGAGGCGAATCCATAAGCTACCTCCCAGCCTCTGATTCCTACTTGGCTGCGTTTCCCCTTCCATTCGCCATTGGCTCTACGTGGAAACCCACCAATGGGTGAGGCTGTGGCACCCTTGCCCTGCCTTTTCAAGCTCTGTGTACCCCATGTTCCAACTCCAGGAAGGTTTAGACCAGGAAGGACGGGAGCAGGACATTTGGTCACAATCTACATTCAATGTTTACTTTTTCCATAAACATTGGGACATGACATTTTCTGGTCAACTGAGTGTTTAGTTCATTGATGGCTCCTGTGTGCAGTCTACAAGAGAAGAACTTCTCAGGAATAATAATGCTTTGAAATGTACCACTGTGGCATTAGATCCCGTTAAACTGTGGAAGCTAAGCAGGGTAATGCCTGGTTAGTACTTGGATGGGAGACCACCTAGGAATACCACATACTGTAGGCTTGGGAAAAGGATCTGGCAGCCCATTCCCACAAAACCATCAGCCACTGAAAACCTTATGAATGGCAGAGAAGCACTGACATGGCCCCAGGCATGGCACAGTGTCGGGAGTGTTTCATCTGTTGCACGAAGGGTCGTTATGAGTCAGATCCGACTCAATAGCACCTAAGAACAAGAAAAGGCACCATAATAATGCTGGTGACTATTTCAGCATGGGATGATTCTGCAGGTCCTGCCAGGTCCCCTGGGCTGTGTGACCTTTAACTCTCCTTGCTCCTCCTGCTGGGAAGCATCAAGGATAGTAGCAGGGAAAAAAACCTTGTTTGGATTTTACTGTGCATCACCACATTGTAAAATCAGAGTCTGCATCTCTGCACCATGCTCAGAGTAAGGACAGCGAATTCACCAAAACCCTTGAGCTTCAACTCCTGGTGCCACCAAGGGAACAAATTCAATGGCTTCAGCTGCATTGGGACTTGATTAAAGTATGTCTCTGTGGGCCTTAATACACCCACTACACAGATGAATGCGCACAAAATACGGGGATATCACAGTTTATTCACTGATCTGCAAGTTCCCTTGAAGTTTTAAAAGTGTATTCCAAACTTCTCAAACTTCTCCCCCCACTTGCCCAAAACTGGGGGGTTCGAACCCAGTGCCTCATGCATACTTTGTAAGTGTTCTACCACTGAGCTGCATTCCCACATCCTTTTTAATTTTTTATCTTGAGACAAGGTCTCACTAAGTTATGCAGGCTGCCTCTGGCCTCAAGCTTGTGATCCTCCTGCCTCGGCCTCCCAAGGCACTGGGATTACAGGCATGGCCACTGAGCCCAGCTCTCAAACTTCTTCAACTTCTTTAAGGAAAATGAGAAGGTTCTAGGGGATGTGTTTGTTTGTTTGTTTGTTTGTTTTTTGTCATACTAGGGGGTTGAATCTGCAGTCATAGCACACTAGAATCCCATCCTGCCTGATCTTGGAAGCAGGACTGGCCTGGTTAGTCCTTGGAGGGGAGATGCCCTGGGAATATCAGGTGCTGCAGGCTAGGGAGAAGGACCTGGCAGCTCACTCCAGAGATAATCTACCATTGAGAACCCTATGAATAGCAGAGCAGCACTGACAATGCCAGGCACAGCACAGCATCACAGAATGTTTTGCTCTGTTGTACAAAGGGTCGCTATGAGTCAGACTCGACTCGGCAGCACCTAACAACAACAACAACAGGGGGTGAAGCCAGGGCTTTCCACATACTTTGTAAGCACTCTCCCTCTGAGCTGCACCCGAAGTCCCTTTTTAATTTTATTTTTTATTTTGAGACAAAGTCTCGCTAAATTACACAAGCTGCCTCTGGCCTCAAACTCAAGATTCTCCGGCCTCCGCTTCCTGAGTAGCTGGGATTACAAGCGTGCTACCACGCCTAGCTCCAGGGGATCTTTTAAGCTACAGAATAAAATCCCTGCTAAGTAACAGAGTAGGCTAATTTGAAGTTCCTCAGTAAAAACGCTATTTTAAACACAAGAGTGAAGTTAAACCCAGATCACACGGAGAAAGCAAAAAGGAAAGTTGAGGTATGCGGATACGCGCTGCGTTACCCTTTGGATCTCTGTATATCTAACATAGTCCATAATAAAATTCCAAAGCGGAGGCTATTCGACAAAATGTGTATGAACCATATACAGCAAAGGGTGTGTGTGTGTGTGTGTGTGTGTGTGTGTGTGTGTGTGTGTGTGCGCGCGCGCACGGGCGCGCGCTAATGAATCCACTGCAAACTGGAAAGGAAATTACAGTTGAGGTCATGGAACCAAGACATCAAAGCTAGAAACATGAGAGACAAATAAAAACTTTCTGAGAAGAGGGAGGAGGAGGAGGAGGAGGAGGAGAAGGAGGAGGAGGAGGAGGGGGGAGAAAATGGGAGGAGGAAGAGGAGGTCTCTGCGCTCTGTATCTGCTCTGCCCAGCAAATCCCTCTTTGTGGTCAGAGAAGAGCCAGACCCAGGAATGAGGCAAAGGTGACCTGGGGTCACAGGACCAAAGCCCTTTACCAAAAGGAGTCCCTCATCCCAGGGACCGGACTCTTCTTGAAAACACAGCTGAGCAAATGAAGCCAGTGTGTGTCTGAAGGCAGTCTGTCATTCCTGGTCCCAGCATTGGGGCCACTGGGGAGCCACTGGGACCATTTAGCCTTCTGGCCCTGCCCTGGGAGATTTGGATGAGGGCCACCGGGAGGGGAATCCAGGCACCTCCATTTTTCGGAGCACCGTGGGAGCCCTATTTCTAACAGGAACACAGTGGAAGTGGTCGGATTCAGGGGTGCTGACTACCAAGAGGAGTGGCAGCTGACAGGCCGATGCACAGTAATCAAATAGAAAAACCACACGTAGCCAGAAGGATGGACAGATAGACTAATGGACAGACAGATGATAGGTAAATAGGACAGCTACGCTAACCCAAACAGCATAGCAACCACTTCAGTTCCTTTTGGAATAAAGGTGCCAGTTTATCCGGAAATGCCCAGTCCCACCATACGGCCTGTGGTGGGACCATACGGTGGTGACTGTCATCCAGGAGGGCCCGCGGATATTCACCGACAGGCTTTCAGAAGGCAGAAAAAGTTCCATCTCAGATGATTACAACTTTAACACATTCCTGGCCATTTAAAAAATGGGACATAAAGATGGAAGCCAGGGCTGGGCGTGGTAATCCCAGCAACTTGGGAGGCGGAGACAGGAGGATCACAAGTTCAAGACCAGAGACAGTCTGTGTCATTTAGAGAGACCCTATCTCAAAAAAGTAAAAAAAATGGGCTGGGGGTGCAGCTCAGTGGTCCAGCACTTGCAAAGCATGCAAGCACAAGGCCCTGGGTTCAAGCCCCAGTACTGCAAAAAAAAAAAAAAAAAAAAAAAAAAAAAAAAAAAAAAAAAAAAAAAAAAAAAAAAAAAAAAAAAAAAAAAAAAAAAAAAAAAAAAAAAAAAAAAAAAAAAAAAAAAAAAAAAAAAAAAAAAAGAAAAGAAAAGAAGAAAAGAAAAAATGGAAGCCATAGATGGAAGAAGGCATAGACTGAAACATGCCAGCCTCTGGACAGCAAGTGCCCCAGGGAGGGGGGACAAAGAAAAGAGTACGTGAAGGGGCCGAAGGATTTGCTGTGCTTTTAATGTATTTTCTTTAAAATGGAAAATTAACAAAGATGGCAAGATGACAAATGTGTGTAAAACCTGGGAGTTTGCCCATGAATAGCCATAGATAATAGTTTCTGTGCTTCTCTATTTGAAGTGTTCCATAATTAAGATGTGAACCTAATTAAGACCAAGCCTGCAGTGGTAGCCCTGTGGCATCCGATCCCGTCAGATCTCGGAAGCTAAGCAGGGTCTGGCCTGGTTAGTACCTGGATGGGAGACCACCTGGGAACACCAGAAGCTGTAGGCTTGGGAGAAGGACCTGGCAACCCCCTCCCAAAAATCAGTCTGCCATTGAAAACCCTATGAGCAGCAGAGAAGCACTGACAATAGTGTTTCCCCTGTTGTACAGAGGGTCGCTATGAGTCGGATACCGACTCGACGGCACCTAACAACAATAACAATTAAGACCAAATCTTAAGACAGCACCCCAGAAGATCCTGAAATGTGTTTGCTGTTTGACTGAGCACTCCTCCTCCTAGACCTGTGTCCTAAGGCTACAGCTAAGGGTGTGCAAAGGCAGCACTCCTCAGGACAGGAGAACACTCTAGCAGGGGCGTCCCAACGTGTTAGTGTAATGCTGTCTGCGCATGGTTGGGAACCTTATTTTTGGTTTTGTACTTCCTAGATTTTCAACATGAGCACACATCACCTTTTGTAACAAGAAACTGAGAAGGAAAAGAAAAGCTCAGTTACACCGACAATCCACAGAGGTCTAGCCTCCTTCCCACTGGAGCATGAATGAGAGGCTACATCACAACACGCAACATGATGCACTTACGATTGTCGTCTTCCCCGAGGCGGGTGGACCTAATATTACAATCTTCGGCACTGCGGAGTAAACAGATTTGCATGTCACCACTCAGCATGACAAAGCGGCCTCCCTTGTCTGCGGAACTCTGGGTGTATTTATTTCTTTCCTCCCAAGATCTCATTTCTACCGATGGCATGGCCATTTGTAACCCAGCGACTGGGAAACGCGCCACAGAGCGCATTCTCTGTGTTTAGAGAGGTAAGTGATCACGGAGATGGTTTATTTTTCTATCTCCGTGGGGATGCAGACACAGTCACTTGTTTGCCAAACTAATAAATATCGGGAACAATTGGGATTTCGAACGCCATAAAGCATTTTAAACAGGGACTTTGTCTCGGGGACAGTCTCTCAAATAAAGTTGTATTTTATGGAAATAGACCTTTGAAGCTTTTTTTTCTTTATATATATGCCTTTTTATTTAGCAAATTGTATCCTCCATCATTTTATAGAGGAAAATAATGGAAACAGGCCTGGAGTGTAGTGGGGCAGATTTATAAAACCCCAGATAGGCAAGTCTTTGTTTTCAAATGCAGGCATTTCTATGCAAATGGAAAAAATCCCATGGCTTATTTGTGGCTATAGTCCTGGCTCTGGAATGTTCTGGGCCCTGCAGAATTCCTAGTGGCTACCAGAACACGGGCCTGCAGCCATAGCCCTGTGGCATCCAATCCCATCTGATCTTGGAAGCCAAGCAGGGTCGGGCCTGGTTAGTCCTTGGATGGGAGACCACCTGGGAACACCAGGTGCTGTAGGCTTGGGAGACGGACCAGCAACCCACTCCCAAAAATCAATCCGCCACTGAAAACCCTATGAACAGCAGAGAAGCAATGACAATAGTGCTTCACCTGTTGTATGTAGGGTCACTATGAGTCGGACACCGACTCGACAGCACCTAACAACAACAACAACTAGAACACGGAGTAGGTGTTCACGACTGGAGAGGACTGGAGAGGATGGACGCAGAAGGGCACATGCGCCAATCAGCACAAAGGAAGTGCCGTGTGTCTGGACACGAGTCTGCGGGGATTGCATACCAAAGGCGCCCTTGCTCACATCTGCCTCCCTACTCCACCGTGGCCTGGCCTTGCACCACGGAGACACATGAATACTGCCTGCCCCAACTCACTTGAGCTCCTCCTGCCTACAGGGCAAGCCATGCCTGCCCGGCCAGCCTGAGGGCCTTTCCTCCCTGCAAAGGAGGAAGGACACTCATGGCCATGGACTTTGGGCCACACACAGAGAAGGGACCAGACGGTGTCCTTCTGGCCGGCAATGTAACAGCCAGCGCATCTACACCCTGCCAGGCTGCTTGGGTTTACATAGGTCTTTGCCCAAACTCGCGGCCGCTTCTCGCTTCCAGGGAAAAGGTGGAGGGGAGTCACGATGACCCACAAGCCACACAAGTCCTAGTCTCCCACGTGCTCACGCTGGGCAGCGAACCACCAAGGAAAGCAGGGGGCAGCACAGGTCCTGGGGGCTGGTTAGCAAGCACCTAGGTCCACTGAGCATCCAAATGGGCTGCACCCTCCGGGCCCCGCTCAGCCACAGGAGCCACCATCTCTTCAAGACATGCAGGGTGGACACACAGCAGGGCCCTCTGCAGCCTCCTTGGCTTCTGTGTGTCCCTAAGGAAGGGCTTTGACCCCTGTCATTTTCTTCATCTCTGGACAATCTCAAACCTGGCCACCCACACCTGCCTTCCATGTGAGGCCCAGGGCCTTTCCTGCACATGCTAATGTGACCGAGGGTGTCAGAGGCAGGAAGGCCCAGGGAGGCAGCAGCTCCGCCCACTGCTACAGACTCCTGTCCGGCTGCTTCCTGCTGTGCGGTACTACAGTACTCGGCTGGCCCAAAGTCCCTGTGTCCCTTCAAGTCCCCTTAGGCCCTCGGGCGAAGGCCTCCAAGAGGCTGGCATTGTTCTAATAACCCTGCCCTCCACAGCCCTGTCTAGCAGGGGCCAAAAGAATCACTTGGGATCCCAAACACCCTCTTTCGACAGAGCTTCCTGGGCACCCCTGTTTCCCCCCAGAGGCGCCCTCTGCCCTCCTCGTGGATGCATCATGTCCCTACCAGGAACGTCTCCTTGGCCCTGGGCCTGGGGCCTGGCTCTGTGGGAGGCTCTCGATCAAGCGCCTGGCAGCTGCCTACCCTCCACCATGGGAGCAGTGGCACTGCTGTCCCCAGGTCCCTGAGGGCAGGCGCAGCCTCCCCCTCCTGGTCCGTGAGGCAGCACCCCCACAGCAGCCTCCAGCTGTGTCCAGCCCTTTCCAAGGTATGGGGGGGACTCTGTCACTCTTGCTACCACCATCACTGCTGCCTCACTAAAGGTTCCCTCTGCCCCTCAGCATTCAGAACAAGCCACGGTGTCAGCTGCGGCTGAGTCAAGAAGAGAAAGGCTGGGGAGCAGGGCCAGGGCCACACTGCCAGGAATGCCACCCCACGGGAGGCCACCAAATGGCCCAGGGGAAGAGCACTGCGGTGCCAGGCACCAGACACCATGGCAGCTGGGCCCTGATGCTCTGCGTACGTGTGCCGGCCATCGGGCTGCCACCAGCCACGCTGCCGCTGAGACAGTGTTGCCACCGTGGAAAGGGCTGGACGCGGCTGGAGGCTGCTGCAGGAGCTGCTGTGGGGGCGATGCCTCACCGTCTAGGAGAGGGAGGCTGCAGGCCCTGCAGAGCCACCAGGGAAAGGCTCACCTGACCGGGGCAGCCGGGGAGGCGTTTTTAGTGCCTGGGATCCTGAACCAGGCAGTGAGGGCAGGAACTGCCCCAGGCCCGCAAGCTGGGCCAAGTCTTCCAGGAAGCCACAGCAGGTGGCAAACACTGCTTGCAAGCCACATCTGGAAATGGTGGCTTTGGGGACACTTGGTCAGGTGAGAGGGCAGCTGGGGTGCCAGGAAAGGGGGCGAGGGGGCAGCAGGGAGGGTAAGCCAAGGCGGAGGGGCCTCACGGCACCCAGTAAGGGGCCTACAGGCGGCACGTCTGTCTGGCCAGAGCCAGGGTGAGGGAGCCACTGGGGGACTCGAGTCTGCTCGTGTGCCCATTGTTCTAGAGGGCTCTGGGGACAGTCTTCACTCTTCGTCAGAATGCCAGCCAGATGCCCCAGGGCTCGAGGATGGCACAGCCCTAGTAGGGAGACGCATTGCCACACGGGCCTCCTGGGACCAAGTCCGATGCCTGAGGGGCGCACTTGTCTGGGCAAAGTTCCCGGGCCAAGGCTCAGGCGAGACCCTCCCCTTCTGGCCTCCTGTGAGTGGTGCCTAGATTGCACACGTCTCTGAGAATACTTTAAAAGGGGGAACATCCACGGCCTTCCTCTCCACCTAATTCCTCGTACTCATTTATGTGATTAATTTCGGTTTCTTAAAAATCTAACACCTTGAAACTCCAGGCCTGCTCATGAGTAATTATTTATAAACAGTGTCATAAAAGGCTGCTTGACTGCCAACAGTAATCAACTTCCTCCAACCACTTCAAAGGAAATCAAAGAACCTTTCCATCGACGGAGTCTTTTGAGGTTTAACTAGGAGCATGATTTAAAATTCACAAGAAAACCCTTAGGTATTGCAGCTCTAATACACAGCTTTCCTGGACAAACCTTTGATAAGAAACGAAACACGCCATTATATCCACCACCGCCTGCTTTAATATTGCCCAGGGCCACTGTAAATGCTCACTTTGTACTAAATCTGCTTTTCTCGCGGCGATGGGGCTGCCAGCCTGGGCCAGGCTCCCTCTGCTGCCTTCCATGCGCGCTCACAGGGCAAGGTGAGTCCCAAGCCTTCCCTCCCGCTACACCGGTGACTGGCCAGGGTCGAATGTGCCCAAGCGCACCCTGGGTCCCATAGGCGGAGGGGCTGAGATCCAGGCTCGGATGGACACAGGCCACCTCGTGGCTGGAAGGAGGCTTGGCAATCTGCCAACTAGCCCCTGGCAAGCAAGAGCGCTTGCTGGATGTCCTGGGATCTCTCCAAGCCGCCTGCACTGTTCTAGAACATACGGGTTGGCGTAAACCAATTCCAGTCTTCTCCCCACTCCTAGAAGAGTCACAGAGCCAGGCTGTGCCTCCGCTCCCCCACCCCTCACCCCATGCTGTTGTCTCACTTCTCTGGGGGGGGCTTGGGCAGGGAGAGGGAGGCTCGTAAGTGCCTCTGTCCTCTTTTCATGTAAGTGGCTGGGAATTGAGCCAAAGGACACAGAAATCCCAACGTTCATAAAAGAGGCCAGCCCGGGGCCTGGGAGAAGGGGTGGAGAACGGCAGGGACAAAGTAACCTCCCCAAACGATGGCTATGGGAACCCTGGGATTGTGCCCTGAGAACATTGGCAGTGGAAAGCTTGGCTCCAGCCCTTCAGGAGGCAGGCAGGAGGCAAGCTGCAGCTAGGGCAACAGAGCAGGTCTGCACTCTTTTCCTCTGCTTGAAAGCAACGGACCACACGGAGTATCGGGAGAAAGAGCAAAAGCTAGGCGAGGCACCACGGCACATGCTTGCAATCCCAGCCACTCAAGAGGCTGACGCAGGAGGATTGCAGGTTTGAGGCCAGAGGCAGCCTGCGTAACTTAGGGAGACCTCGTCCCAAAATAAGAAATTAAAAAGGGACTCTAATCGAGCACTTGCCTAGCATGTGTGAAGCCCTGGGCGCAACCTCCCGGTACTGCAAAATAAAAAAATAAAAACAAAGAGAGAGGAAAGGGTCTGAGGAGGGCAGCCTTTGGAAAGCCACGAGCCTCGTGAGTGCACAGGAGGTGAAGCAGGGACCGCTACAAAGGGAGGTGACGACTCTCCAGCTGGCATTAGCTACACTGCATTCAGCCCACAATGAAGATATTCAAACTTGGTGTGGGAGATGAGGGTGAAGCTCAGGGGTAGGACACCTGCGTACCAGGCACCAAGCCCTGAGTTCCATCCCCAGGACAGGGGGAAAAAGGAGAAATCCTGACGTGGAACGTCACTGAAATGCCAAGTGCAGCCACAGCGACCCTCATAGGGTTTTCAGTGGCTGACTGTTTCCGGATTGCCTTAGGAGTGGATTGCCAGGCCCTTCTCCCATTTTTGCGGTGCTGGGAATTGAACTCAGGACCTCAGAGACTGCAGTGCAGCACTCTACCAACTGAGCTAAATCCCAGCCCCCTTCAGCCGGAGTAGCAGGGTAGAAACCAGAGGAGGAGACAGAGATGGAGTGGGCCGCAAGCTTCAGGCTCTTTAACTTGAGGGCTGGAGGCCGAGGCCTAGTGAACCTGCAGGTTAGGGGCTCGAGGACGCAGAGCAGGGGGCACGTGCCCCAGGCAGGATGCTCAGCTCAACCGTGGAGACGGCCACAGCGACCCTGCGTGGTCATGATCACACGCCACTTTTTCTTTGTTTTCCAATCTAGAGTCTTCGTGTGAGAGAAACACACATTTGTTTTTCCGCGTCTGGCCTGAAATGGAATCTTTTTCCTTTTATTCTTTTTTTTTTTTTTTTTGGATGGGTCTCACTACCTAGCCCAGGCCAGCCTGGAACTCACTATGTAGCCCAGGCTGGCTTCGAACTCGCGACCCCTGCCTTCGTTTCCCAAGTGCTAGGATTCCATGTGTGCCGTGTGATGCCCAGCCTTGAACAATTTTTAATTGAGAAAAAAATCTCAGCAAGCCTGCCACAGGTAAAGCACTCAATGTCGCATCCTCTGCAACCCTGCGGCCCACAGGAGCATGAGGGGCTGTCACTCTCTTGGCCGTCACTGACTGGCTGCCAGGGACCAGGCTGGAGCCTCACAGCCTCCATCTCAGTTCACGGAACACCCCAGCTTTACAGGTTAGGAAGCAGGCCGAGAGAGGGCAAGGCTCTCCCAGGCTACTTCCCGCGTGAGACAGGGAAGTCAGGGACGGAAGGCTCCCTGGTGGTGGGAAGCAGGGGCTGCGGCTTGGCTCCTGGGTCACTTTAGCTTTGGTTCGCTTTTATTTCCCTGAGGTTTTGCCCTGCTTAACTGTCACAGTACTTCCCTCCTGACGACCCCCATTCGTTGGTGGTGGCCTAAGCAAGTGGACCTGGGCACAGATGCTCCCAGCAGCCTGGAGCACCAGGGTACAGCTCAGTTACACACCAGCTCCGGCGGCTGATCAGCTTAAGGCTGAAGAAGGAGCAGCAGAAACTTCTTCCTTGGGGCAAACAGAGAGAGGTAGGTGAGGCCTGTGAGCCTTGGTCTGGAACAGCAAGGTTCACCTTGGAGGGAAAGGAGGGTGTAACCCCACCCTGTAGGAAGGGTGACTTTGGGGGTGGGCAGAGGCAGAACCTCCACCCGTGTGGTGTAGTAAACAGCCAACCAGGGAGGAAGCCACATCGATTGCCTTGGGATGGCGCAGCCGGAGAGAAGGCAAGTTGGAGATCTGGGAGAAGGGGTCTTCCTAGTCCCTCCTATCTCGGCTCTACCTCCACCTATGGGCTCTCTCTCTGTCTGCGTCAGCTGAGCTGGGGAATGCCCAGACTTGGCCACTCCGGCCTCATCAGAGCCTCAGAAAGGGCACTGTTAGGGAAACTCTCTCCACAGACTTAGATCCAGGAAATGGCAGGGGACGCGAGAGTCCCTTCCCTCTGATGCATCACTGCCAAGCCTGAGCTCATCAGGGCCTGTGA
This sequence comes from Pedetes capensis, assembly GCA_007922755.1. Taxonomy (NCBI): domain Eukaryota; kingdom Metazoa; phylum Chordata; class Mammalia; order Rodentia; family Pedetidae; genus Pedetes; species Pedetes capensis. Next base: position 27,815 of record VMDO01003094.1, read on the forward strand.
GCAGGGCGTGAGGAGAAGGCTGGCGAGCCTGGTGTATCCGCAGGCACAGAGCCCGCTCTCCTTTACACTTTTTATTTAAATAACTTAGTGTCAGCCCAACACAGTGGCCCCGGTCCGAAAGCCTAGAGACGTGGGAGGTGGAGGCGGGAGAACTGCAGGTTCATTCAGCCTGTGTAATTTAGCTAGACACTGACTCAAGATAAAAAATTTCAAAAGAGGCTGAGGGGTACGGGGTCAGTGGTAGAGTGCTGGTAAGCTATGTGTGAGGTCGTGGGCTCGGCCCCCCAGTACCACGAGAGAAAGAAAGAGAAAGAAAGAAGGAAAGGAAAGAAAAGGAAAAGAAAGGAAGGAAGGAAAGGAGGGAGGGAGGGAGGGAGGAGAGAGAGAGGGGGGGGAAGGAAGGAAGGAAAAGGAAAGGAAATGAAAGAAAGAAAAAGGAAGGAAGGAAAGAACAAAGAAACTTAGTGTCATTTCTGACGCAGGCCACCTGACCCGAACACAGGGCATCTCAGGCCTCCAGCCCTCACACCTACACAGAGAGCTGACTTCACCTGTGTGCTGGTAGCTCGCTCAAAGCTGCTAATGGTCCAGTGGAAGAAACATGAAAGGGCCAAGACATGGGTTCTCCCTGACAGCTCACCCAGGGCTGAATGACCCTCCACCAGGCAAATCTACTGACCTGGGATGCAGTGAGGGGCCCTGCCTGCTCAGGCGGCTCCCTCTGCCCTCCTCCTTCCTCCTCGGTTCTGTACTCTGGCCTTGGGTCTGGCTGGCCTGCTCTCAGGCTGAGGTTTAGGGAGCTCTGGAACTCATTAGCAGGCACCGATAATGAGACCATCGGTAAAGCCCAAGTGCTCGTCTGTCTAGGTAGACCAGAAACCAAACTCACACCTGACAAGCAGAGTGATCAGAGAGCGTAAACCCAACAGGCGACATCAGCTAGGGCAGGCAGAAGCATTAATAATTGATTCCACGGGCCACTCTGAGGTTTGCATTTTAATAACTTGGAAAGAGAATTTTTTTAAGTTAGGCTCCAAAAGAAATGAAGGCGTTTTCCAATTAACCAGTGCAAGCTGTCAGAGCCCCATCCCGCCCTATTCTAACCTCCCCTCAGACACAGGTTGGACAGAGAGTTCCCCACTGTACCCAGGGTGGGGTGGGGCCCCTGGAGGAGGAGGGCCATGCTCACCATTGTCGTTGTCCCGCTGCAGGTGCTGGATCATGAAAGGGATGGGGTCTGCTGGCTGGTGGATCAGGAGCTGCTCCAGCATGCTCTGGGGGCACAGGGAAGATACACAACATTGAGGCTCCTGGTGGCCATCGAGGCTCCGAGTACCGGAGAGCCATGGGCCTGCTCTTCCCACTGCACCCCAGCACACATGCTTTGACCGGGGGCCTGGCCCATGCTCTAGCTGGCATCTGCTGGTGTCCCCGTGAGCAGAGCCACGGGGGGATGAATGGATGCTGCTGGGGAGGTGCCTGGAGGGAGGCAGAGCTGGAGGGACTGTGCCCCTGATTCAGAGCAGGGAACCCCAGGACCCTCTTCCCCTGGGTCCATTCCTGCTGCCCACGTAGCGCTTCCTTCAGTCCGCCGGCTCCCTTGTCAGCTCTCAGAGCCTTCGTGAATCCTGTTCTCTCAGCCTGGAAACCTTGTCCTCAGTCTTGTCCTGGCTAACGTCTAGTGGGTAAACAGGTCTCAGTGGGAACAGAACTTCCTGATCCCGTGCACTAGGTAAATCCCTGTGTGTCCTGTGCTCCCGTCCCCACGTGCCCTGTTCCTTGCCTTACCTTGGCCCTGTTCACCAAACTGCCAATTCTCCAGCAGACCACCTGTTCTGTGGGCCTCACTGTCTGCCTGGATCTCCTGAACAATCACAGCAGGTACTCAGTGCAGGTGTTTGCTGGAGGACATGGCTATCACTACTACTTGGGTCCCTCCAGTTTGGGGCCGAGTATTTACCAGCCAAACGTCTAAATAGTTCCGGGATACTCTGGCCATGTAACCCAACTGAGGAAACAAAGCAAGGAGCAGCAGCTTCTGGGGCTGCAGCACAAATGGCCCAGAGATGAACTAGGGAGCTGACAGGAGCATGGGGGTGCCTCTGAGGGCAGGAGGATTGTGGATGGTAAAAACAGCATTGATCAAATCTACCAGCAAATGCCTTCTTGTCTCTGGGATGGGAGTGGGGGTAGGACAGTGGTTCTTCCTCAGCTTTCCCACCTGTTCAGTGGCACGGTTGGACTAAATTCATGTTTGTGTATCATTAGTGCTGTTTCCAGATGATTTTAGAGAGTTTGTGATTACTGTTCTTAGGTGATGTTGAGTCGGATCCAACTCATAGGGACCCTATATACCCAGAACAAAGCACTACCCGACACTGAGCCATGCTTGGCACTATCTCAGTGCTTCTCTGCTATTCACAGAGGGTTTTTGTGTGTGTGTGTGTGTGTGTGGTATTGGGGGTTGGACCCGGGGCCTCTCGCTTGCATGCTCTGCAAGTGCTGGACCATTGAGCTGCAACCCCAGCCCATTTTTTTACTTTTTGAGACAGGGTCTCGCTAAGTTACAAAGACTCCCTCTGGTCTCAAACTTGGGATCCTCCTGCCTCTGCCTCCCGAGCCATTGGGATTCACAGTTTTTGATGGCTGATTGTTTCAGGATTATTTCAGGACTGGGCTGCCAGACCCTTCTCGCATTTTTTGCAGCACTGGGGATTGAACCCTGGGGCTCAGAGGGCACAGGGCAAGCACTCTACATATTTAATATGTATTAGAAAAATACATCAAATGTATATTTCATGGATATTGCTTGTTGTTCTTAGGTGCTATTGAGTTGGTGTCTGACTAATAGCGACCCTCTGTACAACAGTTGAAACACTATTGTCAGTGCTTCTCTGCTATTCATAGGGTTTTCAATGGCAGATTGTTTTTTTTGGGGGGAGTGGGCTGCCGGGTTCTTCTCCCAAGACTACAGCACCTGGTGTTCCCAGGTGGTCTCCCACCTAAGTACTAACCAGGTCTAACCCTGCTTAGCTTCTGAGATCTGACGGGATCAGATGCCACAGTGGTACGGCTGCAGGCTGGACACTGCTTAGGATGAGGCAAAAAGAGGTGAAGTTTGTAAAAGTGAGTTGATTTCAAGAAACGATTACATTAAAATGGAAGTGTGGTAGTGGCTATGTTAATCTCTATATCTGATAAAATTTTCTAGAACCATACACACAGCAATAACAAAACTAAGTGCAGGTGAAAATGGATGAAATCCAAGTAAGGCCTGCAGTCTAGGCAACAGTATTGTATCCATGTCATTTGCCTGGTTTAGACAATGTTTTCCTGTTGTATTAGATGTCATCACTAGGAAACCTGGGGCAAGGGTTGATCAGAATGTCATACTATTTTTGTAACTTCTGGAGTCTAAAATTATTTGAAAATAAAATGTAAAAAATAAAACATAAGTGGTTAAAAATCATGGAGAGAATACCTAAATGATGAAGGACTGGAAATACTGAGCTAAAGGCTTTCTTGAGTAGTTTTTTAATCGATTGCACCGGAAGGCACATTAGGTTCTCTGCAACAGGACATGTTTCCGCACCAGCTCCCATGTTCTGCCACCCGCCCCCAAACTTAGCCATTTTGTTTGTGATTGGCCACTCTCTTCTTTCTGTACAATTGATGCTTTCTTGGGTTGTTTGTTTGCTTGTTTTGTTTTTTTCACGGTACTGGGGGTTGAACCCAGGGCCTCATGCTTGCATGCTTTGCAAGTGCTCGACCACTGAGTTGCACCCCCAGCCCATTTTTTTACTTTTTGAGATAGGGTCTCGCTAAGTTATACATACTGCCTCTGCCTCCTGAGTCACTGGGATTACAGGCCTGTGTCACCATGCCGGGCCCACAATTAACATTTTGTAAAAGAAGTATGTTTGCTGGAGACTTGGCTGGCTGGCTGGCTTTCTTTCTTTCTTTCTTTTTTTTTGTTGGTACTAGGGGGTTGAACCCAGGGCTTCATGGATGCTTTGCAAGTGCTCTATCTCTGAGCTGCACCCTCAGTCTATTTTTTGCTTTTTGAGGCAGGATCTGGCTAAGTTACATTACTGCCTCTGGTCTTGAACTTGCTATCCCTCCGTCTGCATCCCAAATTACTGGGATTACAGGTGCGAGCCACCACATCCGGCAGGCGCGGGATTCTGAGGGTGAACTCAACTCTGCAGCAGTCAGAGGCTCAAGTGACAATGGTGTCACCACGGCTGTGCCTTTGGGGATGGAGTATACTCCAAGAAGCGGATGAATGTTCTGGAAAGTGAACTCCAGCTTCGCTTTGGCCCTCAGAACATTTGAGTGGCCAAGAGCTCTCGCTGTCCAGTTGCTAAAAGCCTTTACCTACAGGGGGTGTAAAGGGGAAAACTGGGCCCCGGGGGGGCAGGACTGGTCTACGGCCCCACAGTTGGCCTGAGCCCCGTCAGCCGGGGTCCTGGTATGAGGACTTCCGGGCGGCCTCAGGTGAGAAAAGCCGCGGTGGCTGCACGCAGTCGCCCGGGAGGATGGGACGCCACCCTGGAATCGGCTCAGAAACCCGAGCAGAGGCGGCAGTCCGCACCCCTCCGACAGTCGCAGCCCCTCGGAAACCACCCCAGGCGACGGGCGAGTCGCGGGTGGGGAAACCGAGGCGAGGCAGGGGCCGGTTCCGGCGAGACGCCGCGGCGGCAGAGCCAGGAGCACAAGTGGGCCGCCCGCCTCCTTCGCCCGCCCCGCGTCGGCCGGACAGCGCGGGGCGTCTTCACCGCGAGGCCCGCCGGGGTCTCGGCTGTCGGCGGGGCCCCGACCCCGCGACGGCGGCGCCCGGTCACCTGCATCAGCTCGAAGATGTGGTTCTCCTCCCCGTACTGGGGCATTTCTGGGGGGATGAGGTGCGGGGCGGTGGTCGCGTCCATGTCGCCCGCGGCGCGCCGCTGCCTGGTTACGGGGTTGCGAGGGCGCCGGCGACGTCATCGGCGCGCGCCGCGGCCCCGCCCCGCGGCCCCGCCCCTCCCCCTGCCTCCAGCCCCGCCCCCTGCCTGCAGCCCGGCCGCGCTGTCCAAGCCGGGCTACGAGGACACCCTGGGGCCCCTCGGCTGGAGGCAGGGAGCGGAGCCCCGCCTCTGGGGCCGCCGACGCGCCCGCTCGCGCCCTGCAGTCCGTGCCTCAGTGTCCCCATCTAGAAACGAAGGCGCTGCAGGACGCGGGGCCGGATGATTGAGGAAGACGTGGGGCCGGGTGCTTGAGCGAGGGGTGCGGCCGCGCGGCGGGCCGAGGGTCCGCCGGGAGGCGCTGCGGGTCTTCAGGCGTAGCCACCCCCAGCGGCTCCGGGTCTGGGCAGGGCGACCACGTGGCCCGATTGCTATGGCACCGCGGTCACAATCGGGCCGCGGCCCCGCGTCGCCCCGCCCACCCCGCCGCCGAGTCTGGGCAGGGCTCCCCGCCCCGCGGGGCCGCGCACCCACGGACGCACTCCTGTCGGGCGCTCTGTGAGGCGAAGGCCGGTCCGGGACGAGCAAGGGGAGAGAGGGCAGGGGGCGACGTCCGAGCCCTGGTCGGAAAGCGAGGTGTGTGTGGTGCAGTCGGCGGATGCGGGGTCGAGATGGGGAAGGGCTCCGAGAGGTAGTGACTCCCAGCGGGCTGGGCAGCCTGGTATTGGTGGCAGCAGGCCGTTGAAGTCTGACTGTGCTGTGCACAAGTCGGTGGCGTACAGACGGAGGGAGACTGTGGCAGTGGACACACTCAGCCCAGAGTTCAAGTCCTGGCTCCTACTCCCACTAGCTGTACAGCTTGGCAAACTAATGGCTTGCTCTGTGCCCGCCTCTCCACCCCGTACAGTGGGGGTTAGTGCACGTTCCATGGGCTGGTAGAATGGCTAGACTGCGTCTTACGCATTTTGGACACGTAGTCAGGAGAGATCAGTGCCTAGAGAAAGACATCATGTTTGGGAGAGTGGCAGGTCAACGAAAAAAGGAAAACCCTCCACCAGATGGATTGACACAGTGTCTGCAACAATGGGCTTAAATATAAATAAGATGTGCCCGGCACAGAATCGGGGAGTGTTTTGATCTGCTGTACATAGGGTCGCTATGAGTCGGAGTTGACTCGATGGCACCTAACAACAACAATATGGGCCAGTATCCTGAGGCAGTACTAACTGGCAAGCAGGCAGCGCCCAATGTATGGGGACTGCTATTAGGAGTTGTTGTTGTTGTTAGGTGCCGTTGAGTCGGTATCCGACTCATAGCGACCCTCATAGGGTTTTCAATGGCTGAGTGCTTCTGGATTGCCTTGGGAGTGGATTGCCAGGCCCTTCTCCCATTTTTGTGGTGCTGGGAATTGAACTCGGGTTCTCAGAGACTGCAGCGCAGCGCTCTACCCAGTGAGCTAAATCCCAGCCCCTCTATTAGGAGTAGCTTCTCATTTAATCTTTCCAACAGCCATGTGAAATGGGTACCTTGATTCCCATCTTACAGATAAGGAATTGGAGGGTCACATGGGAAAGAGTATTTGGCTGGGCGAGTCATTCCCCTACCTGGACCTCTTTCCTCATTAAGTGTCGATCACAGAGCCTGAAAATCAATAGGCCTTCGAAGAGCCTCAAATCCAAACTCCCTGATTTTACAGGTGCATAAACTGAAGCCTAGAAAGGAGAAAAATCTTGCCCAGGGCCACCGGTTAAATCAGAGGCAGAGCCAGGGCAAGCGCTAGGTGACTCCAGCCCCAAGACACCCTCTAACACAAAGCCAGCAGGGCTGTCTCTTTTCCCCAAACTGCTCCCTCAAAGTGCGCGCACCTCGGTAGGCTTGTCAAACCTAACTGCAGAGACAGCTGGGGAAGCAAAGAGGACGTCCTCCCTTGAACAAAGAACACAACCCCCAAGCCTGCGGTTTGCACGGGAGAGGTTCGGTTTGCTTCCTGGACAGTTCTGAAATGACTTGCCTTTCTCCTCATTTATTTTAAGCCCTAGGCACTTTTCATACCATGATTTAATCTTCTTTAGCAGCCTGGAAAAATACAAATCAATTAAAGCCTAAAACCTACTGGGTAATCATTTTTCCTCCCTCCCCCCCTCAGACTGAGAAGTGCCTGCACCCTGGGCCTTTCATCCACACTAATTTGGCTGCAGAGGCTCTGGTTCAAGGGACGATCACTTTGGATAGCTTAGTGCAGCCCCTCTCATGACATTCCTGGTGTGCATGTCACAAGTTACTAGGATCAAGAACTGAGTTAGATTTGCTCTCGGGGGCTCTTGGGGCCACCAGCCAAGGTAGCATTGTAGCCTTGGAGAACTTGGAAGCCCCAGGAGGGTGGTGGGGAGCGGGATACACAAAAGACAGCTCCCTGCCTGCTTATCTTCATTGCTCTGGGAGGGGAAAGGAAAAGTAGTGCAGGGGAAGGGCTGCTGGAAGTGTAGCTGGTGGATGAACCCCAGAAGCCATCGGGCAACTTTTCAGCTCCTTTCGTACTTCAGGTCCTTGGTGTTTCCCAGCTGTTCCCCCAGCCACAGTCAATCTGATGCCTGCCATGTTTGTCTCTAAGGAAGGATCCAAATGAAGAGCCTAGACTGGAGAGTCGGGCAGAGATGAGGGAGAAGGCCAGGCTTGTCCACTTACCAGCTTCCTGACCTGGCCTGTGGGATAATCATGGTCCCTCCGCCCAGGCTGTGCCAGGGACTTGGGATGAAGCGTGCCCTGTCTAGTGACCCGCTGTTCTCAGGAGGACAGATTGAGCCGACGTCTTCAGGCCAGGATCTCGGAGGGCCGGAGGACGCTGTGGTTCTCCCTGTGCCATACCCATGCCCTCCCTGCAGCCTGTGTGGCCCTGCCTCCCACACGCCACCCTTACCCACCCCAGTTCCTCCTGGGCACTGCTCTGCTCTCCTCTGACTCCTGAGGTTGTCCGGGAGGGGCCTGTGGGGCCCAGCATCCAGACAGTGTCTGGCACAGAGCGGGAAGGACCCAGTGCATGGTGCTGTTCACCCTGTGGCTTAGATACCTTCAGAGGTTGTGCTCGAGGCTCAGCCTGTCCCTGGAGCCTGTTAGCTTGACCTTGTCCCCTGCCCTCTTATGACCTGCTCGCAATGTTCCTGCACCCTTGTCCACGGTCTCACCCCTGCCACCCACCCAGCCCTGTCTTGTCTAGCTCAGCTCCCACCCTTTCCTCTCCAGGAGGCCGCGTGCCCAGTAGCCGCTGCTTCTCTGGAGGTGCACACCATGCCACATGTGGCCGCCTGCACCTGGCTGATCACAGCAGTTCCGTGGGCTCCCATCAGGGTGGCACCACATTCTGGGCACTGGGACCCACCACACCGTACACTTGTCCTCTCTTGTCCTGCTCACCCCAGGGCTGCACAGCTATGGCATGTTAGGGACTAAGGCTCAGAGATGATGAGCAGCTTGCCTGAGGTCAGTCAAGGGTTGGAACCAGGATTTGTACCCGTGAACTCCTTGACCACCTTAACCCCCGCCAACCACAGCCCTGAGCACTATGTGCAGGGGCCAGACAGGGACACACCCCTCGCCCTGGAAACCTCTGTGCCACTCTGTGACCTTTCTAGGTCTTCAGCTGGAACCATTGGTAAACCCCGGGCTGGATTAGGTGAGGCAAGTGAGGCGTTTGCCTTGCTTGGTGTGGTACATAAGGGGCTCCAGAACCTCAGTAGTCAAGACAGCTATTCTAGTACAGTATTTCAAAATATCCAAATCAATGCAGAAATCTGTTTAGAAGAAGATATCAAAATTTTAAATAAAGACAAGATTGTTATTATTGATTTTTCCTCTTGCCACAGGCTCCAGTATGGCAAGGCACAGAACTGAATCAGTCCTGGTTTTCTTTGGGTTTTTGTTACTTTGGTCCCTATGGACTTTGTGTTTTGTTTTCTAAAATATTTTTCTTTCTTGAATGGATCCTGAGTTTTTCAGTGCCCCTTAAATTTTGCAGAGGTGAGAGGTGGGTGTGGCCTCCCCAGACTCTTCCCTGGTGAGCCTGACTTCGTGGAAGGCTCAGCAGAAAACCGCTGTGCCCAACTAGGCCTTTCTGCTCCCACAAGGAAGGGGCCACGGATGTGGCTCCACTCTCCTGCCCCCCTGTCACTTCAGATGGGGTGTGGAGTACGAGAGGTTGACAAGGAAGGAGGACACTGCTCTGCCTGGGGGTCACCAGCCCACCCCCAGGGAGCTGTAGCTGCTCCTGTCTGTTGGCAGACACGGCACATGCGCTGTTCGGTTTGCAGTAGGCTGGCTCTGGGTTACAGGGCACAACTGTCAGGCCCCTTCCGGGGGGGATCCTCTGGTAGCCTTGCTGGTCTGGCTCTGCAGCGGCTCCCTCTCAGGAAAGGGCCTCCTCCCTGCCGTCTCCAGGTTCTCGGATTTGCCAGGCCATCGTTTCCCAGAGGCCACCTTCTCATTCTTGTGTTTCCTATCACTCCCCTGCTGCCATCTACTCCTGCCATGGAGATCCCGTCCCAGAGCGGAAAGAAATGCCTGCCAGCTCCAGCCTGCCCTCCTGCCCGGCAGCTGGGAATGTGCCTTCCTCACCTCGGTGTGTTCTGGCCCCTTCTACTTCCAGCATCTTGCTTGGACCCTACCATAGCGCAGCCTTCTCTGGCCCTGGCGCACGCGTCGTAGGCTGCCATGTTGGAGCCTGGACTCCGTGTGTGTGGGTGCTTGGTGGCAGTGGAGGGGCAGCCGGATGTGGCAGCAGTGAAGACACTAGTTGTATATCAGAAAGCCTGGGACCAGGGGTGTCTCTGGCACAAACTCACTGCTGCTTTCTGGGCTCATCTCTTATCTCTGGGCTTCCATTCCCCCCCAGAAGTTAAGAAATATGCTCCTGCTGAGGTCCCTTCCAGCTCCAACAGTCCACAAACCTGGGATCTGGAACGTTTTCCTGGGTTCACCGTAACTGTGATGTCATGGAGTACAGAACCCTCTGTCCTTTCTGCTCATGGGGGGATTCTAGGTGCTTGTGGGCCTCCTGAGTCACACCAGGGATGGTCTCTGGGGTGCCAAGGCAGCACTCCCTGCAGTTAACGTCACCAATGAGGGCCATACGGTCAACGGGGCAGGGAGGAGTCTGCCGGCCCCAGTCTGCCCCGGGAACTTGCTAGCCTGAGACCAGGGCTCCTGCCCAAGCACAAAGTGGGGAGACATGTCTTCTCATGGTGGACAACTGGACACGGATTCTTCCCCATCCTTAGCCCCTGGGGAGAATTCGGGACTCTCCCACCAACCGCAGAGTGGCAGATATTCTCAGATTGTGTGGCCCTAACCTGCGCTCTGCTGGTTTTCCTGTGGCGTATTGATCCCAGGGGCTGGGATTTAGCTCAGTTGGTAGAGCACCACTCTGCAGTCTCTGAGGTCCCGAGTTCGATTCTCAGCACCGCAAAATGGGAGAAGGATGTGGCAGCCCACTCGCAAGGCAATCCTGAAACAATCAGCCATTGAAAACCCTATGAGGGTTGCTATGAGTCGGACACGAATCAGTGGCACCTAACAACAACAACAATTGATCCCAGGCTCCGCTGAAATGACACGGAGACCCCGGAGGCTGTGTGAGAGAGAGTGCGTAGATGAGAGGGTGCGTGGCCATACAAGCCCGCCATCTTCAGAAACTGGGGGCCAGCTGGGTGTGGTGGCGCACGCCTGTAATCCCAGCGGCTCGGGAGGCGGAGGCAGGAGGATCGCAAATTCGAGACCAGAGGCAGTCTGCGTAACTTAGCAAGACCCTGTCTCAAAAAATAAAAAAAAATGGGCTGGGGCGCTGCTCAGTGGTCCAGCACTTGCAAAGCATGCAAGTGGGAGGCCCTGGGTTCAACTCCTAGTACCACACACACAAAAAAAAAAAAAAAGAAAGAAAAGAAAAGAAAAGAAAAAAAAAAAAACTGGGGGCTAGAGAAACTCTGCCCCCCAGCTGGGGGAAGGAAGTCACATTTCATGGCAGTATCCTTAGAGGGTAAATGGACAAGGGTCAGGCTTAGCACTGAGGTGGGGTACCTGGGGGATCGCAAGGAAGGATGTGGCCTCCTGGGACCCCAGTTTCCTTCTCCACAAAACAGGGATGGAAATAGTCCCTGTCCCCTGGGAGCTGCAGGCGCTGTCCTTCTCCCCTGAGGGACCCCTCCGTCGGCAGCTGGGTCTGCGGCAGCTGGGTCTGCGCTTCCAGCCCCTGGGTGCTCACGGCCCTCTCTTCTGTAGATCCCTCCTGTGTTGTCGGTGGCTGCGGAGGACGGGGCGATGAATGAGGTGAAAGAGTCCCTCCGCGGCATCGAGCAGAAGTACAAGCTCTTCCAGCAGCAGCAGTTCACGTTCATCGCGGCCCTGGAGCACAGCAGGGAGAACGCCCACGACAAGATCCGGCCCATCTCCAGCATCGGACAGGTGGCGCCCAGGACTCTCCGGGGCCAGTCCCCTTGCTCAAAAGACAAAGCCAGGGAGCCTCAGAGGGGGGGAGGCACATTTGTGCCAGAATCGGGGCTCAGGTCCCAACGGATGGAATGCGTCCTGCATTCACCCATGATAAAATCAGGGCTCACGACGCAGCCAGGCAGGGTTTCAGTCCACCTGCGCCCTGTGCCCTTGGGCCAGTGCATTTTCCCTCACTAGGCCCCAGTTTCCTCCCCTGTTAAGCAGATCCAGTGAAAACATCCATGGAAAGCTCTCGGTCCCTCCCAAGCACTCAGCAAGTATCCGGTGTCATCTGCCCAGCCTTGGGCTGGGAATTGGGGATTTTACTGGTGCCCAAATGGATATGGTCCCTTCCACCAGATTCTTCTGGGGACTGGGCCAAGCACAGTGCTGGAGACTTTTGCAGACATTTTTATTTAACCCTGTCTCTTCGAGGGTGAGCTGTGGTCCAGGTTTGCCTACCTGGACTTAGAGGCCTTCCAGAAAGTTAGGGGCCTGAACCACACTATAGCCTGGAACACACACATAGGCCGGACCCCTGGGTGGGGAAGATGCCACTGCAAAGGAGTCAGTTCCCTGAAAGATACCTGCTCACAGAGATAGGGCGGCAGCGGGGCACAGGCTCCGAGCTCCCTAGGAGGAACAGGGCAGGGCCACACAAAACAAGCAACCCTTGCTAGTAGGATCCTTTACCTTAAAAAAAATTTTTTTAATAAAATTTTCCTTTTTTTTTTTTTTGTACTGGGGGTTGAACCCAGGCCTTCTGTATGGTGGGAAAGTGCTCTACCACTAAGCTGCATCCCCAGCCAGTTTTATTTATTTGAGACAAGATATCTCTAAATTGCCCAAGATGGCCTTGAACTTGCTGGGCAGCCTAGACTAGCCTCAAACTTGAGCTTCAGCCTCCTCAGTAGCTGGGATTACTGGCATGTGGCACCAGACCCGGCATCCCTTCCATTTTTTGACTTGAAAAATGCTGAACGTACAGAGAAGGCATGTCCACAGAAATTACTACTAGATCCACCAGTTTGTCACACCGAGCCCACTGGTCTGTGTGTATGGCCCCTGGACTATTTGAGTGAGCTCAGTCTGCAAAAGTAGCCAGAGGCCCATCCACCAAAGCGTCTGCACCACTGCTAGGGCATGTGAGGGAGTGGCCTCTTGCCTAAGGGTTATGGCAGGCACTTGGTGACCTCTGGCCCTTTGTTGTTATTTTTATTTTTAGTACTTGAATGTTGAACCCAGGGCCTCACACATACTTTGCAAGTGCTCCGCCACTGGACTGCACTCCCAGCACATTTTTTATGTTTCATCTTGAGTCAGGGTCTCGCTAAGTTACACAGGCTGCCTCTGGCCTCAAACTCAGAATCCTCCTGCCTCTGCCTCCTGAGTCCCTGGGATGACAGGTGTGTGCCACGGTGCCTGGCTCCTGGTTGTGTGTTCTGACTCTCCATGTGACGTATTGGCTCTCAGCCCCACCTGCTCTCCCTGAATAAGTGGTGTCCAAAGCTACCTGCACACACCCAGGGAGCTGGGGGCACAGCTCTGTTGTCACACCATGGTTCAGGTTGCCTACAGGGCCCAGGTGCCTGTGCAGGAGTGCTGTCAGAAGCCTCTGCCCTTCTAAGCCTTTGAGGAAAGACTTAGACAGGAAGCCGTCGTTTAGCGACCGGAAACCCTGTGAGGCTGAGGCGGCCTGCAGTGCTGGCGGAGGCGACAGCCTTCCACTCGCCAGGCCGTGGGCCGTAGGAAAGGCTGCTGTGAAACGAGCGGCTCACTCACGGGGGCCTGCAGCCCAGCCGCCTCCCGCGTGGCCTGGGCTCAGTGAAGACCCTGACCAAGGAAGGATCCCCGCCCTCCACCAAGGAAGAGTTAAAAGTAGATGAGAGAATCAATATTCTTAGCTAGCACCTTGTATGGCTTTTTTTTTTCCTGGTGGTACCTAGGGGTTGAACCCACAGCCTCACACATACTTTTTTGCAAGTGCTTTACTACTGGGACACACTCCCAGACTGTTTTTAATTTTTTTATCTTGAGACAGGATCTTGCTAAGTTATGCAGGCTGCCTCTGGCCTCGAACCTGCGGATCGGCCTGCCTCTGCCTCCCAAGTTGCTGATATTACAAGTGCCCAGCTAACTTTTGGGCTGGGATTTAGCTCAGTTGGTAGAGTGCTGCGCTGCAGTCTCTGAGGTCCCGAGTTCGATTCCCAGCACCACCAAAATGGGAGAAGGGCTTGGCAATCCACTCCCAAGGCAATTGCAAAACAGCCACTAAAAACCCTATGAGGGTTGCTATGAGTCAGATACCAACTCGACAGCACCTAACAACAACAACAAGCTAACTTTTGTGTGTGTGTGTGTTGCTGGAGGTTGAACCCAGGGCCTCGTGCTTACATGCTTTGCAAGTGCTGGACCACTGAACTGAGCCCCCAGCCCTTTTTTTTTTCTTTTTTTTACTTTTTTTTTTGAGACAGGGTCTCACTAAGTTATGCAGACTGCCTCTGGTCTTGAACTTGTGATCCTCCTGCCTTTGCCTCACGAGCCACTGGGATTACAGGCGTGCGCCACCACGCCCTGCGGCCAGCTAACTTCTTAAAAGAGGTTTTCACCCTTCCTGAATGCATTCACGTGGGGTTTTAAAGTTTCATTTTTGATATTTAAGCTCCTAACCCTCCAGGATTTGAGGTTGGAATATGGGGTGTGGCAGAGACCACATTTTCTTTGTCTCATGTGGACGGTCCTATCCTCCCTCTCCACTGAAATGCCTGGCCCTTCTTTCTCTACCTGGAAAGTGCAGCACGGCTAGCCCAAAGGATTCTCATCCTCCCGCTTCCTCCAGCAGACCTGCCTCCTTGTGTTTCAGGTGGTGGTTGGCTTAGGGGAGTGGAGACTGGTGTGGGGGGGCAGCCCAGGGCCACTGAGCTGGCAGGCAGATCAGCTAAGCCACTTCCACTAATGCCCGGAGCAGCTCATCTCACCCTCAGAACCTCCAGTATTTAGGATATTTACGGTATATACCTGTAAAGCTGGGATGTAGCTCAGTTGGTAGAGCGCTGCGCTGTAACCTCTGAGGTCCCGGGTTCGATTCCCAGCACCGCAAAAACGGGAGAAGGACCTGGCAATCCACTCCCAAGGCAATCCCGAAACAATCAGCCATTGAAAACCTTATAAGGGTCACTATGAGTCAGATACTGACTCGATGGCACCTAACAACAACGAGTCGGACAGAACTCGACGGCACCCAACAACAACAACACCACCACCTGTAAAATGGGGCCTCAAAAAGCACCTACCTAGTCTGCAGGGCTTGGGTGAGGTGAGAGACCAGGCCTGAGAAAGCATTTTCCCTGGTGCCTGGGGCACTCACTGACGTCATCTTAAATCACCACGTGCACACTGACCTCTGCAGTGCGGCTGGCGGCTCCCGGCGAGCATGGGAGGGTGGGCAGCGGTGGGACGGCGCTCTCAGCTTCCGGCGCGCTGGCCTTTGCAGGTGCAGAGCTACATGGAGCACCACTGCAACAACTCCACGGACCGGCGCGTCCTGCTCATGTTCTTGGACATCTGCTCCGAGCTCAGCAAGCTCTGCCAGCACTTCGAGGCCCTGCACTCTGGCACCCCGGTCACCAACAACCTCCTTGAGAAATGCAAATCCCTGGTCAGCCAGAGCAATGACTTGAGCAGCCTCAGAGCCAAGTGAGTCCCTTCTGGGCCCCTGGGCAGGGCCTTGGGGGGTGTGGGTGGAGGCCCCGGAGGGAGGGCGGGGCCTCTTGAGAGGGTTCTCTCTCTTCACTGGGGGTCTCCGGGTACTGTTCAGACTTCCCTCGGTGGGAAGGCCTGGTCCTCACTAATCCACTGGAATGACTCTGGCTCAACAAAACCCACTTAACATGGGCTGTAGACATGTTGTTGTTAGGTGCCGTCGAGTTGAGTCCGACTCATAGTGACCCTCATAGGGTTTTCAATGGCTGACTATTTTGGGATTGCTTTGGGAGCGGGTTGCCACGTCCTTCTCCCATTTTGCGGTGCTGGGAACCGAACTTGGGACCTCAGAGACTGCAGAGCAGCGCTCTACCGACTGACCTAAAGCCCAGCCAGGCTGTAGACATAGCAGGACACAAAGCGCCTCCCTGGATGTAGCGTCAGGTCAAAGAAGGAGCTACAGTGCAGTTGGCCCAGAAGCCCAGAAAGGCCCTCACAGACACACAAAGTAGTGGCCCAGGGGGTGGGGGGGCATGGCACCCACGTCTCCCGGGAGCTCCTGAGAGAGCAGGGGAAGCAGGTGGAAGAGACTAACCGGCACCCGCCCTGCAGGTACCCACACGATGTGGTGAACCACCTCAGCTGTGATGAGGCCAGGAACCACTACGGGGGCGTGGTCAGCCTCATCCCCATAGTCCTGGATCTGATGAAAGAATGGATCGCCCACTCTGAAAAGCTGCCCCGCAAGGCGCTGCAGCATGTGAGTGGGCCCCTCGCTCGCCCAGAAGCCACTGTGGCGGCCACTCGTCCTGCCCAACCCGTGGACACCCAGCGCTGGTTAAGAAAATACAAGTGTAGGCAGCTCACTAAAGAGAGCCTCAAAGCTAGGAGGAAAGACAAAGGCTATTCCAAACCTCCCTGGAGGCCACCGGGCGGGAAACTGTAACTGCCCTGGTTTGGTTTCTACAGGCTGATCCATTCATCCTGTGCCCACAGTCCCACCACCAACCCCAAAGGAGGCCAATACACACTGTTGAGAATCTCTCTCCCTCTCTTGCTTTCATGTCTCACCTGTCCGCCTCTGAGCTCTGTGCTGATGAAGAGGAGCCCCATTTCACGGGGTGACCACACAACGTGGGGCTGGTAGAGGACGTCCCAGAGGAAGGGTGCTACACTGATGCCCAGGTCCCCCGAGAGCCATGGTCGCCACAGTGGGGGCCTGCCCACGCTGTAGCTCCTGCTCTGCAGCGAGCTGTCCAACTGGAGGGACCCACCTAGCTCCTTGCCCCACCCCTGGCAGCAGGATGCAGGGCCCAAGATTTCTCTGAAGGACAAGGATGCTTACACTCCCAGGATAGGAGGAGGGCCAGCAAGTAGAACCACTGTGTTCAGTTTCTGGGACCACCTCTCTCTCTCTCTCTCTCTCACTCAGGAGAGGGAGACTATGACAGAGCCAGAAGAATTCTATTTTGTGGCTCTTGAGCAAGGACAATGGGCTGTTTTCACAGCATAGTCGAGGCCCAAACACTGTAATATGTGCCCCTAGCTTCTCTGCTTGCCAGAAGTAAGGTCTAATTGTTGGTTTTTCCCTTCACAGGGGACGACTTAGCTTCTGTATTGTTGCTTCCTTGGGGGGAGACAGTCAAGAATAAAAAGAATAAAAAGTGTTCTACCATCTTTCTGCCTGGCTTGGTTTCCTGGGAGTTATCCCTGAAAGAAAACCTGCATTCCAGCCAGGTGTGGTGGCGCACACCTGTAATCCCAGTGACTTAGGAAGCAGAAGCAGGAGGAGTGCAGTTTTGAGGCCAGAGGCAGCCTGAGTAACTTAGCAAGACCCTGTCTCAAAATAAAAAAGGGGCCGGGGACGTAGCTTAGTGGTAGAGTGCTTCTGAAAGTATGAGCAAGCTCCTGGGTTCAGCTCCCCCAGTACCAAAAGAAAGAAAAAGAAAAAGAAAAATGGGAGAAAAAGAAAACCTGCATTTCTCCAAAGACATCAAATGACATTGGGCAGCAGCCACACGAGCGAAGCCCCTCGCAGATGGCAGAGTAGCTGCTGCAGACAAGTGTGCCCCGAACCAGAGGGGGGCTGCCTCTAGCAGGCTCACGCCACAGGTCCACAAAGGGCCAGCCTGAAGACATTTCTCCAAGGGGACAGAGTAACTCCTTGTCTAGTGAGACACCTATTCAGGCAAAACCCTGGATTCCCCAGACAGAAGAAACTCTGCCACCTCCGAGTCTGTCTCAAAGGATGGGGACCACAGTGCTGGGTGTCAGGTACAGCCAGGCCAGAGCAAGTGCCTGACCACCACACTGTGATGCAGCGCCTCACCAGCCCTTCCTCGTAAATCCCGGGCCGGGAGATCAGGGGCCAGGGTGGCTCTGGGAATCACGGAAAGGTTTCACTTTCTGCTTGGCGCCCAAAGAGCAAGGAGGAAGTGGAGAGCAGGTAGTGACGGTGGCTGCGGCCACCCCTTGGCACCCGCACGAACACAGCTGGCAAGGTTGAGGGTGAGAGAGCTCAAAAAGGAAGAAGCGTTCGCGGCGTTCCACAGGAAGGGCTCCCTTGGAATGCAGACACAAATTGCCAGGCTGGGTGGCAGTGCAGACTGGAAGCCACCTGGCAGGCAGGCGTTCTCTAGTCTTCCTTTCCCACACCATCACACTCCTTGGAGAAGTGCATGAATTCAAGGCAGGTGTCTTATCTTTATGCCAGATAATTTGTGAGAACACAGAAGCTCTTATAGAAACTAAATCCAGAACTAACCACTTGTCCGCACCTTCCTCTAGCCACTCAGGCAACCGATCCAGACCCACGGCTTCTCTATCTCTGGACTAGTCCCCTGCTTCAACAGAGCCCCCAAGGCTGGCCTAAGTCACCCCACATCAACACAGCAAGAGTAGTGCAAAACAATAATTTTTTATTTGTTCACAGTTAAACACAAGCAACTGCCTTGACATTTTAGAACATTCTAAGAAGGACAGCAAACCCTTTGATTCTAATTCCCATTCACTGAGATTGTACCATGTTCTCTTGCAGTTCATGTTTATGGCATTTGAAGTGGATTGTTTGACATGCTTTTAAGATCAAGTGGGGAAGTTTAAACCTTTTGAGAAGAGGTGACCTTCCGTTTAACTAAAAGTAGTCAGTTAAAAAATTCTTTTCACTGATGGGACCCTTTAAACTGCAAGTTAGCCACATATGGTTCATCCATGATTGAGTTACAAAACTAGATTATGCCTTAGCAAAATCTGTTCCTCCATGATGTATGTGTGGTCCATCGAAGCTTCTGAAGACTGATCACTGATTCTTCCTAGTGCAAAAAATGCCTGGCTGCCTCTTCGATAAGCCAGAGTACGCTGCGCAACGCAGCTCTGTGCCGAACACTGTGCGAGGTCGGGGAGGGGAAGGGGTGGTCTGGGGTCCTGGAACTCCCAGGTATGCTCTAAAAACTCCATTCCAGTGGCCGAGGCAGCCTTCCTTCTTCTCCCAGAGGATGGACCACGTTGCAGCACTGGGCAGAGAGCTCCTTGGCCTTCATTAATTTGTTTAGAGGCCCGGAGCGGCTGGGGGCTCAGGTTCCCCTTGCAGCTGCAGCCCCTCTTCTCTAGGTGAGCCTTTATGGATGCCAGGGAACACCGCTGCCAGGGCACGCGGGGGTCACAGATGTGGAAAGCAGCTGCAGTCCAGGAAGGCCACAGCAGCCACCTAGGGGCTAGTCCTAAACTTGCTCCTTTCCCTACAGAGAACAGTTAAATGACTGTGCAGTCTGGGGGGGAGGGGACGGGGCACACGCCACAGACCTCTGGGTGTAAACAGGTCCACAAACATCCTCAGACCACATGCACTTCCCCACTCGCTGCGGGCCACTGGCGGAGCACGGACCCTTAAGAGTGAAGACACGGCAGACACAGGGTGCCCCCTTACTCATGGCATGGGGCTGACTGCGGGGTGGGGCTGGGCCCCTTCTAAGCCCACTCGCCCACTGAGAGAGCCTGTGAGGGGGCGTGGCACCCCCTCCGCCAGCCTGCCCAGTGCCTCCTGCCCAAGTGCTCAGGAAGGAGCACCCTCCATCCTCCCGCGTGCTCTCCTCTGCTCTTCAGGTGTCTCTGGCTTCAAGAGGAAGGTTCTAGTCTTTGGTAGAAATCCCCACTGGCTAGTCACAGCACACTTCAGTTCTGCCATTACACAGAAACCTGTCCCCAGCTTTCTCCCTGCGTTGCCAGTCCACGCTCCGGGGGGGGGGGGGGCAGCTCTCAGACCCCTTACCACAGCCACTGCAGGTGCCCAAAGAACTACTGCTACGGCCTTTTCTTTATCTACAAAAGTACTGGGGGCTGCATGTGCTGCTGCCAATGGCCCAGAGTCTGGCGCGTGTTGGCTGCTGTGCTGCATGGGCTGGGGTGGGGTGGGGTGGGTGAGGAGCACCGCTGTTTTCATTCATCATCAGGGCCTTCCAGGACCCTCTCCTGGTTGTGACAGCGTGTCTTCTAAGAACAGTTCAGACTGTTTTCCCCTAACCACATCACGTGCCGTAAGAACCTCTGCAGTTCGGTCCCCTTCTCTCCTGAAAGCCACCTGCAGACCCGGCGAGGTGCCTGCCCCCTTGCCTTGGTGATGGCGCCCCAGGCATCCGTCGACAAGGACGCTGTTTAGAGCCCCTCCAACTCCTTTCCTCACGGTCACACCTACGTACTTCTGCCGCTCCCACAGGAGCGGTTTTACAGACTGATCCACGGCGCCTCTATCAGATCGAGACCACGTGCTGACGGCCTGTGGTGGGCACCTTCGTCCTTCCCCTGCCCTCCCCCGCCCTGGAATACCGCAGGGCTCCTTTTGAACAGAATTCATATTGCACGAGACACAGGCCCCAGAGTCCTTGGCCCATGCCGACCTTGGTTAGTATCAGGAGGAAATTCAAGTAAGTTATACACATCCGCCAAGACCACACCAGCCCCTGGTGGTTTTAGGACAGTGGCTACCGATCCTGACACTCACAGACACCATGCTGCTTAACCAGTTTCAAGACAGCCTCTGCCCATGACCCTAATTATTTTACTGACCTTGCCCAGGCCTCACCTGCCTCCGAGAGCGCCTCTCCTCCCCTTTTCTGTCCAAGCGTCAAGTGACTTGCTGACGCCTGGCAGGTCTGTTGCTCTCAGAACAAACGCATGCCTTCCTACTGACCCTGGAGTCCTCTGCAACGTAAAAGACTTAAGTTTTCAGGCTGAGTTGCTTCGCCATGGCTCCAGGTCTCAACCTCCAAACCTTGGCTCAACATCCCCCATGGCCTCCTAGAACCCAGAGAGGCCTCAGCCGGAATGCACTGGGACGCTGGAGTTCCACAGCTTGGGAGATGTACGCCGGGGCTGGAAGAAGGTGCTGAGGACTCAGCAGAGACTGTGGAGTCTCTGGCTTGTGCCTTGGTCCACTTTGCCGCACTGCCTCCCTCCCTGCGTTTCATAATCTGTGTTCTTCGCTTTCTTACATTGGCCTCCTTTGTTCTGTGGCACAGATCTTTGGGGCCAGGGGAGGGAGAAAGCGCTTAAAACAAGTTTCAATAATTAACCTGTAACATTTTTCTTCCCTCCGTGAATTTGCTCACGCTATCATTTTCCTTTTAGGAAACAAAATTGTATTTTACACTTTCCTTTGGACAAAGCTGAATTTAAAAGTGTGGCGTCAAGCCGGGCGTGGTGATGCAGCCATGCAATCTCAACACTCAGGAGGCTGAGGCAGGAGGCCTGATGTGAGTTTGAGGCCAATCAGGTCTTCAGAGTCCAGCCTGAGCTACACAGCGAGACCCTGTCTCAAAAACCAAAAAAAGTGTGGCCTTACCCTGCACATCCAGTGGCAATGGCTGGCCTCTGCCAGGCTGAAAGCAGACAAGGGACACACCCTCCTATAGGCTGGGAGTCAGTCAGCTACATCAGAAATCCTGGCCTTAATAGGTCTTCAGCCAGTACTGCTATAGTGACATGGAGTCTCTAATCTTCTGGCTCTCTTTAGTCAGGGTACTAGAGTTTTTTTTACTGCCATACTTAAGGAAAACAAATCAATAAAAAATCTTTTGCCCTCATGTGCTGGAAGCTTTCAATGCAGTAAGATTTCATACCTGGAAGCTTTCACACGCAGTAAGATTTCGTACCATCAGTTTCTTTCACCTCTTACTGGCTGAACCCTTCTATTTTTTTCACATACACAACAGAAACAGAAAGACCAACTTCACTGGCTTTTTCCCATTGAGTCTCTCCTTGCCTGGGCTGGAACACCAGAAAACAATTCTTAGGTTTCTAGCATTTATTTCAGGAGCATTTGTTGAGTTGGGTTCTCTGCTGTTGCTGATGTTCTGACTGGTGTCACCTCTCGTGAGCATGGGGGACAGCTGGCTGGGGACGGGCAATCAGCCTTCATCAACACACTCCTGGACTATGCTGTGAGGTGCATGGCCATTCCTAACAGGGGAGAACGAGACAGCATCAAGCACAGGGAGAGCGGGCCCTGCAGATCACAACTGTGTGAAAAAGCTGCTACCTGTCTGCTGGCCTAGAACCTGCTGTCTTGAGGCAACTCCACAGCCTGAGAAATGATGGTTATATAAACGCTGAAGAAACTCAGAACCTTCAGAGCCTTTCCGCTGTAGCGTTACAAAGCAGCTGACATACACAGGCGCGCGGGAACTCCAGGGGAGGCAAACCGAGCAGAGGGTTGAAACCACGGCTTGGCTACGTGAGGCCAGGCAGGGGCGCACTTCCCTGGCGCAGACGCTCCTCCAGCACCTCTCCACGTTGACTGCTCCTTGCCATCTGCACAGAACAGGACCGCCACCTACACACCCACCGTGAGCAGCACGGTGCCAGCATTCAAGCCAATACCAAATAAATAAGAGGTAGTGGGGGAAGGAGGGGCAAGAGCTTTCCCAACGGGGAAGGAAGGGTGGCCTCCACAGTGCCAGCCAGACTATTGACACGACAGGCATCTGCTCACACAAAACTTTCTAGGAAGCTCCTCAGAACTGCCAAA
Organism: Pedetes capensis; assembly: GCA_007922755.1. Classification (NCBI taxonomy): domain Eukaryota; kingdom Metazoa; phylum Chordata; class Mammalia; order Rodentia; family Pedetidae; genus Pedetes; species Pedetes capensis. The sequence continues at coordinate 49,958 of VMDO01003094.1, forward strand.
AGAACGAAAGGGCGAATGAACCACTGTTTCTCTAGATCTGCTGTGTGTTGGATGTCAGAACCAAAAAGCAGTGAAAAGTCTCCTGTAAAAGCTTTCACGTGAAGACCATCAGCTTTGCAGGCTATGTCCTCCTGGAGGGGACAAAACTGGACTTACCTGCAAGGCCGTGAATTGCCTGGTCTACAAGAGCCACCCGCTTATCTGACCTTCAGGAAAGGAAAGAGTGGTGTGTTGGACTCAAAGATGAAATTTGGCCTCATATTGCACAGGTTCAAAGGACACAACCATTTGGGGAGAGAAAGAAGAAAATAAAGCTACTGAGGAACGCACACTGGCCCTCAATTAGTACACACTGCTAGTGAATGAGAGAGAGGTCTGGAGATGGGTTGAAGGAAAGGTAAAGAGGCGTTTCAATGCCAGATCTGAAAACCGTTCTGCATCCGGTCAGCTATTTAAAGGACCTCTGTCCCACTCCCGCCACATGTGCAGCCACTCAGACCCTGGAAACAGGAAAGCCTTGAACGTGCATTCACACCTCCTGTTCTATGCCAAAGAGACGCAAGTTAACACTGACTGACCCTCCTCCTAGGTGTGTTCGTGATGAGTCTCATTGTAGTCCATGATATGGAGCTGTCCAACACTGTCCGGGTTCGGGGGAGATGGGTGCGGGCCATCGAGGTTCAGGGGAGTCTTGCCTTCCACACCCAGGTCTCTTCCCAGTTCTGTCTTTAGGGTCTCCGAAAGGCTGCCGATGGTCACGCCATCCTCGTCGCACTGACTCTCGCTCTTATTACGAAACAGCTCTCGAGCCTTCATGCCCAGGAAGCTTTTGGAACTGGGGAGGGAGCCAACAGTCGTGGGGATGCTGGTAGAGGGCTCGCCCATCATGGTTTCCCACCGACTGCTGAACAGGCCTGCCCTCTGGCTTGGGGGTTTCTCTGGGGTAGAAAGCTCGCTGCTGCTACTGCTGCTGCCTCCAGCTCCTCGGCCTCCGTAACTGCCCCGGGTGCTGCCAGGCCGGGGCATCTTGGTCTCACCGTTGTGACTGGATGTGTCTTCATTGTACCCTGCCGCAGAACCTGAGCAGCCGTCATTACAACAGTCAACCCTATAAGAAATCCAGGGAGGAAAAACAGAGTTGGTGACTGTGGCATCCACATCTGGGAGGTGTGGAAATGCAGGGACACTCGCTCCCACTGAACATGACCGCTGCTCCTGCCCTGTTTTATAAAAGCAGACCCAAGCAAGAGTTCCACCAAGAGAAAGCTAACAGCTGCGTGCTGTTAACACACGCCTGTGATCCCAGATACTTGGGAGGCTAAAACAGGAGGATCCCAAGTTTGAGGCTATAGGCAGCCTGCACAACTTGGCAAGATCCTGCCCCAAAACACAAAATAAAAAAACAGGGTGGGAGTGTGGTTCAGTAATGGAGTGCTTGCCTTGCATGCATGGAGCCCTGAGTTCAATATCCAGTATTACAAAAAAAAAAAAAAAAAAAAAAAAAGAGAGAGAGAGAGAGAAACTAAGTTACCACTAGGGATCTTGGATAGCAATGTGCAATAAGAATGGCAGATGAGTGATCCCAGACCAGGACATGAGGCAGGAAGACCAAGGGGCATGTGAGGAAAGACAAGTCCCGGTAACTCTGACAAGGCGTGAGCAGAGTGCCATATCCCCGTCTGGCAGTCAGAACTGCCATTCCCAAGGCCACGTGCCACAGTCCTGGGTCTGCTAGTGATAGCTTCAACATGTGGACAAAGGGAAACTCTTTGTTGCTACCTTTCTTCCGCTGCTTCTGCTGCTTCTGCTTTCTCCTCTTCAAGTTTCTTCAGGAGGCCATCTTTCTCCAACCTTCCGTACAAGTCTAAGATCTCCAACTCAAACACCTGGGTGATCCTCTTCTGTGCCTCATACCTGCTCTCTGCAGCCTGCAGCTGCCCACTGAAAGATAAAGACCCGCCCAGAATGTGGAAGGATCCCCTGCACGACAACCCCATCACCCCTCAAACCCTTCCAATGAAGATTACCTTGCCTGGCCCTTGACATCCTCCAAATATTTCTTCTGTTCGAGGAGAAGGTGGTCTTTCTTGGCCAGAAGAGATTCCAGTTCCAAAATGCGTTTCTGGGAGGTATCCAGCCTCTGATTCTGTTGGAGAAGGTGGCTTCTGTTTTTCTCTAGTTCTTTCCGATATGCAGTTTTCATCATTTCCACTTCCTAAAAAAGGAGACTGAGTTAGCACTCACAGAAAACAAACCGTATCCCACTCTGAAAAAATGCCGTATCCACTCTGAAAGAAGTGGTGTCAGAAGCATCAAGAAGGAGCTCACGATGCTGATGGTAGCGATATGAATGAGGACAACTTTCTGGAAAGTAAGCTGTCTAGGCATTAATCTAGTGCCCCTTCCTTGAAATTTATCCCGAAGGAAATCATGTGAAACATGAATAGACATTTCGTACAACCACCACCACCACCACGGTGTATTTTAAAAAGAAAAACAAAAAAACAACAACAACAAAAAACCCAGAAACATGGCTAAGTCTGATGTCAGGGAAGCAGGTATGTAAAATCTATCTTACACTTGCATGTTTTTTCAAAGGATATGAGATCAGTGAAAAGATACGAAGACAAATAACAAAACTGTATGAAAAGTAAGGCCAACAATGCAACCGTACACGTTCATGAGACGCTAGATGAGGTATGTCAGCATTTATAGTCATCATTTCAAGTTAGTGGCATTGTGGGTCATGTGTTTTCTTTTGAGAAGCAGCACTTGCAGGCTGGGTCCCCTGACAAGGTTTGTCCATCATCCCAAGGCAGATGGCTGGCCTGCAGCTGCAAACCCTGATGTGCAAAAAAAAAAAGGGGGAGAGGTTGCTTTCTAAAAGCACGTGCTATTTGTGTGTGTGTGTGTGTTCCCTGATGTCTACACAAACATAGAACCTGCCGTGTGTGTTTTTTCAAAAGGCAGTGAGGCCCCACCTTGATGCTGACCAGTAAATACAAGGCTTCCAGGCATACAGTGCAACAGACTGAAGCTCTGCCCTGGCTAGCAGATGACGTGGCCATTCCAGCCATGCTTCCTCCAATGGACTTGACCAACCACAGACAGAAAATATTCAAAAACACTGTGCCTGTGCCAGGCATGGTGCTGCATGCCTATAATCCCAGCATTTGGGGGGCTGAGGTAGGAGAATCATGAGTTCAAGGCCAGCCTGGGCTACACAGAGAGTTCCAAGCCAGTCTGAACTACATAGTAAGACCCTGTCTCGAAAAACCAAAAATGTGTTTTGTAGCCAGGTGTGGCGACACATGCCTGTAATTCTAGTGACTTGGGAGGTATGGGTAGGAAGATCACAAGTTGAAGGCCAGAAGCAATCTGTGTAACTCAGTGAGACCCTGTATCAAAATAAAAAGTAAAAAATGGGCTAGGGGTGCAGCTCAGTGGTAGAGTACTCACAAAGCATGCGTGAGGACCTGGGTGCAACCCCACTACTGTCAAAAAAAAAAAAAAAGTATGTACTGAACATGTGCAGACTATTTCTTGTCATTATTCCCTAAACAATGCAGTACAACAATTTACACAGCATTTGTATTGTATTCGTCTTTATATGTGATCTAGGGACAATTAAAGCATACAGGAGAATATGAATAGGTTATATGCAAATACCATGCCATTTGATATAAGGGACTAAACAACGTGCAGATTTGGGTCTCTGCATGCACCTGCGACCCAATCCTCCTCAGATACTGAGGAATAACTAATTTATGGATAATTGCATAAGGTTTAGAACTAGGGAGGTCCATGTGTGCCTAATAATGTTCACCAGCCCAGTTATTCTCACCTGACTCTTAGACCCCCCATCTTTCCTCCTCGTTGGTCTGAACAAGCGTAATTCTAGCTCTGGGCCCAGAGGCAAATCCTGGCCAGCTCGAGGCCCTGATGGACTAGTAATCAACATCACTCAATTCCGGTATCCAAGAGAAATGGTAAGTGTGTAAAGGGATTCTGGGAAAGGTCTCCTCACTGAGACACTCTCCTCTTCCTTGGGGCACACACCTGGCCCCCATGCATGTGGCAAGCCAGAGGATGAGGCTAACAGGACAAGTATGGCAAAGCTGAAAAAGCCCTGACTCCATGGTGTTGCTCCCAAATCACCAACTTGACCAACCTGGAACTCACCTGCCTTGGGACTTCCTGTCAAGTGAAACACTGAAATGCCAGTTTGGTTTGTGTTGTGATTTACAGTGGGAGGCATCTTGACTAATCCAACACAGCTGCATCAACCCTGCTTATGAACTGTGAAACAGGTCCCAAACAGGGGACATCCCTGCCCAAGGTCCCAAAGAGTCTGAGGAGGCCAAACAGAAGCCCAAACCACAGAAGCCCACCTATCTACACTTCTCTCTGGAGGCGGCAAAAACATCCATCAACAAGCTTGGTCAGAGGTCTCCCAGGTCAGTTTCCCACCTTCTCTCAAAGCCATTCTGTGTCCAAAATAAGTGATAGTTGGTTTCTAGAGAAAGGTGCACATTTCACATCCTTCCAGAGACAGTCCAAATCCGCGGCTGAGAGGAGCTGAGAAATAAGGAGCAAGTCTACTATGAAAATTATATATCCCCAGTTCTCAGAGGACCCTTTGGCCAAAAGGAATGGCTTACAAAGCGTAAGCCCAAGAGATCCTAGAGGCCCGCATGTGATGGAGAAGCTGGTGACAGGAAGCATCTGAGCATTTACTGTTAAAACTATGCTCAACTCTTTTTTTTTTTTTTGCGGTACTGGGGGTTGAACCCAGAGCCTCGCGCTCGCATGCTCTGCAAGTGCTGGACCACTGAGTTGCATCCTCAGCCCATTTTTTTACTTTTTGAGACGGGATCTCGCTAAGTTACGCAGACTGCCTCTGGTCTCAAATTTGCAATCCTCCTGCCTCTGCCTCCCGAGCTGCTGCGATTACAGCCATGTGCCACGGCACCCGGGTTTATGCTCAACTCTTCACCAACACTACCTGAGGCTATCTGTAAAGGGACAGGAAACATCTGCCTTGATACCACCAGCAAGGTGCTAATTAATGTCCGAGCATCCTGCCTCCAGCCTGGGCGCCAGGTCGTTCAGTCTGACAAACACTAGAGTCAACAAGGAAATGAAGAGAAGACTGCTGCATCCTGGGGACACTGTGTCCAGCCACAGTCCTGAGGGGCACTGAACCCTGCGTAGGCCCATTCTCTTCCCTTTCCCTCCTGCTCTCTCCAGTGGGCATGGGGCAGAGAGGGAGACGCCTCTGGACCTGCTCTGTAGTAGCTGCCACCAGTGCTTTCATTTACACCAGACTCTGATTCAAAGCCACTCAACAGTGACATGCATGCACTCACACAATGGCTGGACAGTCTTGTGTTGGGGGGCTGACGGGGGGAGGGAATGGACAAGGCCACTCCAGCTTTTGGGAAATACTTCATGAAGCTGCGCTACGTGATCTGCTACTTGGGTCCACAGAGCTTCTCCACCATGAGATGTACCCCTGACCAGGCCACATACCTTGGTGGTGTCCGAGTGCTTGTTCTGCAATTGTTCCAAATACAGCTCGTTGACCTCCCCAAGCACCAACAGTTGCCTATTCAAGAACTCCATCTGCTGTTGAACTGACTCACTGTTGGAAAGCTAACCAAAACACATAAACAAGTAAAGTGAAAACTCAATGGCATGGATAGTAAACAGGGAACCAGCTAGGAATACAAGGGTTCAGTGTTGGGCAGGGCAGGACAAACAACTCCCATCGCTTCCAATTCCCTGGCATCCCAGTGGGTGGGAAGGTATCCAAGGGCAACAAAAAAGGACAGAAATGCACTTAGCACTGTGCTGTGCAAAAGGGGAAGATGCACATATACATTCCATCACAGCTGACCACCCACGGGACACGGGAGCAGATGGACAGGTGGTGAGAAGAATTCCCAGGGGAACTCACCTGTTCTTGAGTAAATGATGCATAAAGTGTTCACTGAATCCCAAAAAGGGGGGATCCCAGCTCAAAAACCTTAACAAACTTTTTGTATTTACGTAAACAGAGTATTAAGAAAGGGTTCCATGGAGCATGCACGGCCCATGGCCGTGTTCTGGGCCTTGTGCACTGGGGAATATCTGGCAGCACCTCGGTCCCTACCCACTCACTGGCAGCAGTAGGAAAAATATCTGCAGACATTGCCAAGTGTCCCTTGGAAGGTGGGGGAAGGAGTAGCATCCCTCTCGGCTGGGACTCCAACACAGATGCTCAAGTAACTTCTCTGTGGGGTCAGAAGGAAGAGGGGGAGCAGATGGTGGCTTGAGGCTTACCTTTTGAGAAACCTGACTGAGCAGCAGCTCGGTGTGACACACCTTGTTGTTGGCCTTCTTCAGCTCTATCCGGAGTTCTGCGATCATGTTCCTGCAGTCCTCCAGCTTCGTCTACCCAAAGATACACGGCTGTGGAGCTGAGGCAGTGCTGACAGGCCAGGCCATGGTCCTGCCCCACCACCTGCCCACACAGCACTGGGAATGCCCTGTTCTTCAACTGCTCTCCTATTCTGGGCCATTAATTATATAAAGCAGTTATGGTTCATTTCAGAGTCCCTGAGCATTTAACAAAAGGAAAAAAAAAAAAGACTTTAGATCTGCAGTTCCCAAACTATATGCCAAAGAGCCCTTGGGGCTAGGCAGCAAATGCACGGGGATGCTGCTGAGATGTTTTACTTTTTTGAGAGAAGCACAGTGACACCTGTGGGACTTCACGTGAACTACCATCCAGCTGGAGATGGCTGACAGTTCAGCAGTACATGGTGCCGTACACCTGTGGGAGATGCTATATCCAATTGGCGAAACTGTGCTTTGGGTGGCCGCCATGATATAAGGCAACAGGAAATAAGGGTGTCACTATTCACTCTGATTCCAAGGTCAAGATGTTGTCTGGGGCCAACAGGTTCACATGGCCTTAGTAATGAGTTATTTAAAAATGGAATTTCAAATAGTTTTAAGGTATATTATTTTTCAGCAGCTATTACCATTCATCGAGTTGTTCAGGTCTACTTAATTAGTGGGACTGTCCAGTATTTCTTTTGGCTCCAGAGTGGTAGGACACTAAGGGAGCAATGAACCAAGAAATATGGGGAAACTCTGCCCCCGTGAGATTCATCTGACATGAAATATATTTGCCACTTCAAAGGGCAAAATATTCACCTCAATTCAGCTGAACGAGGTGACAACACTTAAACACTTCTGCCATCGTCCCACTTGCTCTGTCACTGAGGGTGCCTGGTCCTGCAGTTATACCTGTAACTCCTGGCTCTGGTTGTAGAATTCTTCTCGGTCATGTTGCAGCTGTCTGATCTGGCTGTGCAGCTGGGTCACCATGGTGTCACGCTGCTCCTGAAGCTGACTGTACCGGGCTTGTTCTTTCTGCAGACTCATCTTCCATATCTGGATGTCCTTCTCTTGTAACTTCAACTGATCTTTCTGGCAGAGATCAAAGATGTCATTATTTTAGCCGCCATTCACCAGGGACAGCAATTCTCAAGCCTAACACCCGCTGCCATATCCTCACCAGTTACGCACTGCTCAGGGACTGCAACTGTATATTCAGAATCTGTCTTGCTTGGCTTCAGGTCAAGGTTTTCCAAATTTCACATTAGCAAATGACTTGTAAGTTGCTTAAAGAACTTTCCTCAGGGGTCAACGTACTTCGAATGCTTTTAAGACTCATTAAGTTCACTAAAATGCTGAACCAAATGCTTAAAGCGTGCCAAGCATGGGATGCATGTTTACTGATATGATTAAACAATCACAACTTAAAAAGTAGAGGCTGCTGTTAAGATTTCCACTTTACAGAATGGGTAGCGAGGTTTCAAAAGGCCTAATTACTTCTCTAAGGCAGTAACAGGGACAGCCAACACTCACATTCCCGGTCTGACTGGCTTCACACACATGGCATCACACATGCTGCGACTGTAGATCACGAAATAGGTTAAAGAATGAGCGATCTGGCCCTTCTATCAGCACAGCCAAGTATAAACAAACACAAAAAGTCACTTGTGCCATTGCTTCCGAAACCTCCAAGGGAATTCTGAGATCTGGCTGTTCACGTCTGAACCTCAGAAACTACATGACCTGAAGGGCTGGGACTGACAACTCTGGCCTCAGCTTGTTCTTCAGGCTGTGATACTGACACAGAATGAGACACCAAATGAAACCAAACATGGAGTCTTCAGCCCTCACCCCCCGCTCACCATCGCAGCATTGTGCTCCTCCAGAGCTGCCGCCCTGATAACCTTGCGCAGGAGCCGCCTGTTGCGGAGAGCATGCTGCTGCCTCTTGAAGCGCTCATAGAGTAGCTGGTTGTGCAGTAAGAGCAGCTGGTCTCGGAGACTGCGGATCTCATCTGAGGGGGGAGAGCCTGATTTTAAAGCAGAGGGAGGGTGGCAGAAATGCCTTTTACATACAGTGCCAGCAAGTCCTTTCCCACGTGCCTTAGCTTAAGAAACATAATGCTTTCAAAAACAGATCACTCTGCAAGTGACCGCTTGCTTCCAAGCAATAGCCACTGTCAAGAGAACTGGAAGAATTTTCTACCTGTTTCCCTTTTAAAGGAATGCAAAGCTTTTACTAGGAGGTGGGCTCTTTAAGAGCTAGCTCTGCTCTCCTTCCCGCAAAACAACTGATCATTCAGCTATTTCAGACTCCCATTCTCTCTCTGTCTCTGCCCCTTCACTGCTGTGCTCTCCCTTCCCAGAACTTGGATTCAAGTCACTTGGATCTTTTCTAGGGAAGCCCAAGGTGAAGCTTACACCTTTTGCATTTCTACTCCCATAGTATAGGCTGGGATTTAGCTCAGTTGGTAGGGCGCTGCTCTGCAGTCTCTGAGGTCTCGGGTTCGATTTCTAGCACCACAAAAATGGAAGAAGGATGTGGCAATCCACTCCCGAGGCAGTGCCAAAACAATCAGCCATTGAAAACCCTATGAGGGTTGCTATGAGCCGGGCATGACTCAATGGTACCTAACAACAATTCTCAAGTATATTGTATTTAGATACTTTTCAAAAATAGGAAACGCTGACTTTGTAACACTGGGGATCTTCACCAAGCAGATAAACTGGCTGGAGTTACAACCAAGAGACAGAAAAGGGACAAGCAAGCAGGAGGCAGTGGAGCTGCATGTGGTGCTAAAGTAAAAACTTTACCTCCAAAGTGGGTCCAGTCGACAGACTTGCTGGGTAAGGACAACCTAGAAAGAAAGTTTTGGAATAATTATGCTACCAGTTTATCACCAAAAAACTCATCTGGACTTTTACCTGCAGCAAGGTTAGGTCACTTCCTCCTGGTCAAAATCCACAACAGTGTAAGAAAGTTTCAAACTCCAAGTCCACATGGAGTGGGAGGGGAGCATTAGCGGACAGACCTGGCAGGTGGCTCATTGCAGATAACCAAGTCTCAACTGTGCCCTGTGGTCTGGGGTTGGTTCTCTAAGGCTGCTGAGTGACCAAACCCAGAGAGCTATTCCCACCCCTCCCTGGAGACACAGAGGGAGTAGCTCTCCCTAGACAAGCTACTATCACCTAACTTTAAGAAAAACGCAGTTCATTTGGCTGAGCCTACCACACCAAATCCCACTTAAAAAGAGAAAGTTTAAATATTATAATTTCTGTCAAATTCCATCCTAGGATGTTATATATGAGAAAGATAAACACTAACACTCCTCAAGGACCTTTGCAGAAATGGCAAAAGATTCAAACCCTGGAAAAGTTATTCCCTTATGTCTTCTCTGGAATCCTCTGCAAAGGGTAATAAAAGAAGCATTGATCTGGGTGTGGTGGCGCAGGCTTGTAATCCCAGCACTTTCAGGCTAAGGCAAGAGATTGCCATGAGTTCAAGGCCAGCCTGGGCTACACAGCAGCAAAACTCTGTCTCAAAAAGCAAAACAAAGAACCCAAACAACAACAACAACAACAAAAAGAGCTAAAAACAGTATCTCAGGTTTCTAAGAAACCTATGACCTTTGTGGAGGGAAGCATCAGATCACCTGAAGTGGCATAAAATGCTGATGATCTGACCTTCCATCTAATGAACTATGCTACCAAAATACAAAATAGTCTGGAATCAGAGAAGGAAAGACCATGACAAATATTCCTATATTCTTTTGAGTCACCACCACCTCATTTTTAACCTCCAATTTTCAAACAGCAAATGTGAAAATATCTGACCATCTTAAGAACAATGGCACAAGCTGGGCACGGTGGTGCATGCCTATAATCCCAGTGGCTAGGAAGGCAGAGGCAGGAGGATCGCAAGTTTGAGACCAGAGGCAGCCTGAGTAATTTAGCGAGACCGTGTCTCAAAAAGTAACAAAATGGGCTGGGGGTGCAGGCTCAGTGGTCCAGCACTTGCAGAGCATGCGAGCAGGAGGCCCTGGGTTCAACCCCCAGTACCACAAAAAAAAAAAAAAAAGAACAACAATGGCACAAAATGGCCTATAAAAGAAACTTCATTTTGAAATAGAAAGCTATCCAAGGGATCATCCAACTATACATGCCTGCATCCCCGGACACGGAAGGGCAACAGACTGGAAGAACAGGTGACAAAACCCAAGAGCAGAGGCTGCCTCTGGGTACGAGTGGGAAGAGCTGTTTCTGGCCCCACGCTTGTCCTGGGCTTCCTCATACGCTGGGCCAGTTAGATGTGAAGAGGAGGGCCCCAGGGCTTACTTGTTCAGTTCCTTGCTGTGTGCATCGGCTCCCTGCTGTATCAGTCTGTCCAGTACTTCCATTGGGGAGGTAGAGGGTACATAGTCTTCTTCAGGGCTTCCTTTCGCTTTCTTTAACAGCTCCTCGGTCTTCTTGCTGACAAAGTGACGGGCAGTCTTTGGCAAGGCCACCTCAAAGAGATGATCGTATGGGGAAGCCTGCCCACTTCCAAAGCTCACTCCCCTCCGAGGTGGAATTTTGCAAGGGCTGGGAGAGAAGATACTAGAGTCCAGAGAAGTGTGGCGGTCGCTGTCCCCAACGGGGTTGGTGTCAGAACTGCCACAGGGCAGGTCAATGGGAGTAAAGGCTTGCTTTGGTGTGTCAGGCCCACGTTTATCCAGGGAGGAGTGAAGAGGCTCGGGGTTCATGGTGGAGCCCTGAGTCCCCGAGGCTGCCGAGTGTGTCTTGCGCTGAGAACCTGGAAGGCTGTCTCGGTAGAAGGGAGAGTCAAAGCCCCCTCGAGGAACCACGGGATCTGCCTCTGCAGGGGTGATCTCAGAAAGCTCTTTAGATATCGCAGCTGAAAGGAGGCAGCAGACAAGGGAAGCCTGAGTAAACATTCACTGGCGCAGGACGCTCCAGGCTGTGTGCTGCCGAGCACCTGCGCCACCCACAGAGGCGTAGGTGGCAGCCTCCCCCTACCCAACGTAGGTCCTAAAACAATACCCCCCTTTTATACCAAGACAAGAAAAACTAAGCAAGCCTGTGAGTGCTGACTCTAGATCCCAGGCCGGCGACAGAACGAGGGTCAAGTTTCATTATGCCACAGCAATCCCACATATGTTACCTTCTTCCTTATCTTTTTCAATGCTGTCTTCCTCAGAGGCCAGATCACCTAGAAATCCTGGAAGATCACTCAGTGTAACGGAACCTTTGCTTCCAAGAGGCTCTTCTGAAGAAAAAGAGAGAGAATTCAAGTCAAAGAAATACGCTCGCTCATCCCTGCAAGGGCCAAGCTGCCTGCACTGTAACTTGTCTATGATAACTCTGCCTGCTGAACAGAGAAGGCTGGAAATGACTCTCTCCTGGGGCTAGTGCAACAGGCCAAGTAAGATATTATATCATCTAATCAAAAGTACCAAAAATAATACCAAAGAAAATCAAATCCTTACGGTTTAATGTCTCAGATAACAGATAAAACCACAAAGGTTGGCTAGCTCAAAACAAGCACAGGCACTTCAGGGCAAAAGCTTAAAAGCTTTTAGAATTCACTATGTGCTTCATATCTCTAGGCTTCGGGGTTCCAGAATGTTCCTGTTCTCACTTGTCTTTGCTTTCAAACATGTACAATCCAATTCAAAGAGACATGGAAGGTCTATGGTTACCCACAGAATTTACCTGAACTTCTGTCATTTGGAAGATGGTGTTGTCTATGTAGACATGGCCTTGTAGAATCTGTTCTCTCTTCCTGAAAACGTAAGTACCATTTATAAGACACTGCAAAAAGCACAAACTTTCTAGCATACAGTGAAGGAGCTTAAAAAATAAGTCCAGTGATTCTTAAACTGACCTCAGGATTCCTTCAAATTCTTAAAAGTATAAAGAATCCCAAGAGCTTCTGTTTGTGGCTAAGTTTGCCAACCGTTACTGTATTAGAAATTAGAACAAATTTTTAAAAACTTTTATTAACTTAATAATAAACTTATATGTTACTGTATACAACATGTTTTTATTTAAAAACTATACTTTCCCAAAGCCATAATAAATTTAGTGAGAAGAATGGACTTGTTTTAGATTTTTGCAATTTCTTTAATATCTAACTTATTTAAAGGCAGTTTCTCTCTCCTACCCGTTTCTACATTCAGTCTGCTGCAATATGTTAATTTTAGTTAAAGTATGTAAAGAAAATTTCAGGCCCTAAAGATACATAGTTGCAAAAAGTAAATACATGTTAACAGATTTTTCATGTGACTGTGGAAAATCCTCTTTGGTATTAAACCAAAACATGAGAAGTGGTAGTTTCTTAAAAGTTAAAAGAGTATGGAATCTGAAACCACATTAACTTCCCACACTGTGTTAAAATCCACTGATCTACCTAGCACTTTGCACTTTTTACCTAGGCGTGATTTCGTTACATCATACATTGGGCACTCAGAAAGTACTGGTGCAACAAGTTATTTAGTTCTTCCAAATGTTGAAATATTTCATTATACAATAACAAAAAGACAAAATCAAGCTTGTCTAGACTTTTCAGTCTTGTTCTAAAAGTCCGGGGGAAATGATAAAGCTCATGGTGCCAGACACAAGTTTTTTAATATCTCTAATTTTCCATGAAAGTTGAATTTTACAACAGGTTATAAATACCATCTGTTGTTTATCTTGAAGTAACAGACTTGGTTCATCATTTAAGAAATGCCTGCCAAATATCCAACTCTGAATAACCAGTTTGTCAGTTACCCATTCTTTCTTTCTTTTTTTTTTTTTTTTTTGGCGGTACTAGGGGTTGAACCCAGGGCCTGGACCACTGAGCTGCACCCCCAGCCCATTTTGTAGATTTTATTATTTTCTGAGACAGGGTCTCGCTAAGTTACACTGACTGTCTCTGGTCTTGAACTTGCGATCCTCCTGCCTCCGCCTCCCCAGCCAGTGGGATTACAGGCGTGCACCACCACGCCCGGCTAGTTACCCATTCTTTCTAATAAAACTGGTGCCCCACAGAAAAAAAACAGTTCAGCTCCAACTCAGATAATCCCACAAAGGCCTAAGACTGCCCTCAGCTTTTGATATGCAATAAGCATGCTTTATGCACATTTCCCATTTTGCCATAAAAATATTAAACATATATATTATCACAGGCCCAGATTTAATAAAATTAATCATTTCTACTGCTTAATGTAGAATATGCATAAGACTTTTCACTCTTCTCTTTCCTGTTTTTAAACCGAAAGAATGTATTAAGGAAGAATAAAATGCCTACTCCGACAGCTGACACCTGCCTTGATTCATGCTAGGGGACCACTATTTTACCCACCATTGTTTCTGCACCATTGATGCAAATGACAACGCAGTGGGAAGTGCCTCCAGGTGACAGCTAATGTCTACATGAAAGAAGATCTCATCAATTGGATTCCATAAATGGGATCTGGGATCCTAGGGGCCAGCAGATCACACCTTGAGAACTGCTATTAGGCTATTTTCAATTATTCCGATTCAAATCCATCACATTTTGGGTGAGAATTCCACCTGGGACAATTTGTTGTTGTTGTTGTTATGTTGTTAGGTGCCATCGAGTCAGTATCTGACTCATAGCCACCCTCATAGGTTTTTCAATGGCTCGCTGTTTCGGGATTGCCTTGGGAGTGGATTGCCAGGCCCTTCTCCCATTTTTGCAGAGCTGGGAATTGAACTCGGGACCTCAGAGACTGCAGCGCAGCGCTCTACCAACTGAGCTAAATCCCTCTGACTCATAGCAATTCTATATACAACAGAATGAAACACTACCCGACATTGTGCCATGCACACAATCCTTTTCTTTTTTACTTTTTTTTTGTTTTATGTTTGAGTTCATTGTTACAGCCAATGTGTTTCTTATTTTTGAGTCATGCAAATGGAGGTCCCAGGGCTTTACTCTATTCCTATCATTAAGATCGACTCTTCTTTGAAGAGGTAACTCTTCTCCTGTTGACTTTTGAATGCCTTCCATCGTGGGGGGCTCATTTCCCAGCACCGTATTTGGCAGTGCTCCTCTGCTATTAATGGGAGAATGATGTGGCAATCCACTCATGAAGTAATCCTAAGAGTCAGTTGTTGAAAACCCTAAGAGGGTCGTTATGCGTCAGACGCAAATCGACAGCACCTAACAACCACCACCACATCATCTCTGCTTTCATGGGGGTTTCCAGTGGCAAACTGTTTTGGGAGTGGGCTGCTGGGTCCTTCTCCCCATCATCTGGCATTATTAGGCTTCACAAAGTGAGGTTTGCAAGAGTCACCGTGCTCAGCAGAGCAGCAGCAGATGAGCCGGCACATACCTTCCTTGGGGGCATGGCTGTAGTTTGGGGGAGTGAAATGTGCACACAGTCATCTGGATGGCAGAGTGAGGCTGGAGGAGGAGAGGTTGCTGGGGTTCCCAGAGGAGTTCCTTTTCCACCTGCTCAGGGGACAAGGGCAAAACATAAACAAACACTGAGCACACCTATTAGAAAAACAGCCAGTTTTTCTCTCAGCATAGTTATTTCTACAAATGAACGTGCTAGAGTTAACTTCCTGGGGAATCTATGTCGGTCTCTCTCTCTCTCTCTCTCTCTTTTGTTAGGTTCATTTTATACATCCTAGAAGTCCCAGAAATTTGCATTAAGTGTCAAAAACAAGTTTATTATTGCCAAGTGGCCCCCAAACTCACTATGACATCTAAGAGACAGTTTCTTCTATCACAAAAGGTAGGCCCAAACCAACCAATCAAACAAATCCAGCTAAGACAGACATACCAGTTGTACCAAAGACTTTACTGTAAGGGTGTGACAAATCAGGAGGGACATTTCCAGGAGACGTTGGAGGAGTGGTCATACCACAAACCATAGATGGGCTCCAAAGAGTAGCCTGGGAAGTTAATAAAGTACATCAGCAACTGCAAATAAATACTGTGTCCTCCACAAGATTCATATCCAGTGTTCAGCTGAGTCTAAATTTAGCCCCTTCAACTAGAAAGAGGCACGTGGTGAATGCTTTATCAAGGTCTCTTGCATTTTGCATGTCTAGACTCCCAGAGGCCCACGTGGCAACAGTAGCTTTCTTTGCTCAGACCAAGGTTGCTTAAAAGGGGCTCCTGAAATGCAGTGTGAAATTTTCCCAACCACATACTAAACCCTGACCCAAACAATCAGCTTCACCAGGAGGCAGAGAGAGGCAGGCACACTGTGTGACACCATACTTGTAGCGGCTCAGGTGGCGGCCGTATTGACGGGGAGCTCAGAGTCTGAGGTAGCTGCCCAGGTGTACTGAACAACATCAGCTGAGAGGAAGAGGAAGGGGTGGAAGTAGCGCTCCCTGAAATGAAAGGCAAGAACACGAGTGAGTGTGGGGTCTCAGATTATGCTCATAAAAAATGACAGTCTTGGCTGGGGGTATGGCTCAGTGGTTAAGCACATGCAAAAAGCATACATGAGGCCCTGGGTTCAACTTCCCAGTACCACAAAATATATACATACATACATAGATACATACATAAAAAAAATAAAATTGGGAGGTGGAGGCAGGAGGATCCCAAGTTCGAGACCAGAGGCAGTCTGCAAGTTCGAGACCAGAGGCAGTCTGTGTAACTTAGTGAGACCCTGTCTCAAAAAGTAAAAAAATGGGCTGGGGGTGCAGCTCAGTGGTCCAGCACTTGCAGAGCATGCAAGCGTGATGCCCTGGGTTTAACCCCCAGTACTGCAAAAATAAATAAATAAATAAACAAACAAACAAACAAATAAATAAATAAAATAAAATGACAGCCTTCTAGACCATCTGGTAATACTCGACGATCTTTATTTAAAAAGTGTGAGGGGCGCCCTGATATCCTCAGGGAAAAGTAGCAACATAAAAGGCTCTTTACAGATTTTTTGGAAGTGAATGTTCAGAGAGGTGTGGTATCTAGTTAAGCCTCAAGATAATTTGAAGGAGGACATACTATGGATGACAGCTTCAGTGGTGGAGCCTACAGCTAAAAAGATTTCATTATGAATTCAGCTTTAAATTGCCCAGACTCACTCCAACTACAGCCCAGCAGACCTTACTGGAAGTGCCTAGAAAATTGAGAGAGTCCCTCATGATGTGGGGCCCACCCTTTCTCTGTTAAGTGCTGTGGATACATCACCAAATCTGTGGGTATACCATCAGGTAGGAGAGCAAGGACAATTAAACTTGAAGGAGAGACTAATTAGAAGGAAATGGAGGCAATCTCAAACTCAAAACATTGGAGGGAAAGTTCCTGGGAAGTAAAATAAGTCTTACTTTATGAAAAGAACATTGGAAGTCAACAAAGATAAACAATGCTTTCCAGAGACAAAGTTGCAAAATAGATAAGTACCAAAGTCACTTTTTACCATAGCTATTCTGTGTGTCAACATGAGGGCTGGCGGTGACATCAGCTGAACGATGAGGGAAGCGGGTGGAGAGCTGGTGAGACACAGAATAGCCATCTTCATATGAGGCTTCTGTAGGGTCCAGAGAGATTTTGGCACACTCTATTACAACATCATGAGTTTCTAATCTCTTCCACCTGGAAAAGGTAACGGAAGTCAAGAAAAGCAAATGGTAATCCTTTCAATCACATGAGTTAAATACTTAAGGGAGCCAATTCAGTGCCAGCTATGGGACTGTGATTAGCAAGGCACAGGCCGAACCATACCAGCCCACGTATGAACAGTGCTAGTATATGAAGAACTAGCAGGCCATCTTACAACCTGTACCTTCCCTATTTAAAACAGTCATACCAAGTTCAAGGAGGCTAATTTGAAAGAAAAGTTTTATCAACAAGGACTAGGCAAAACCTCAATATAATATAAATTATGTGGGCAGCTACCAGGGGAAGTCTCTTTCAGAACAAGGGTAATCAAGGAACAGAGACAGCTAGAATAGTGCCAGCCAGCTGAGACTGACCTAAGATCTACCAAGGCCTCAGGACTCTTCTAGCCCATCCCTGGGCCAGAAATGCTGTGATAAAGACTCAGAGTGGTAATTTAAAGAACTACCGCAACGTTCTTGTTATGTAAGCCAAAATTCCACTTCTAATAACTTATCCTGCAGAAACAGATGTGCATCAAGACGTACAATGCCCCGCACAGCACAGCTTGTGCTAGAAGAAAGGAAGTAAGGCAAGTATCAACCAAAGGAATACACTCTACAGCAAGAACGCTGGCTCACCACCATGAAAAGCAGGCTTTCAACAGATCAGTGGTGGCCAGGGAGCCTGGAAGAGTACAGAGTAACTTCCTGGGATCATGGAAATGAATGCTCTTTATTGTGACTGCAACTTTTATCAAAACACAACAAAGCTAATTTTATTGTGTGTAAATTATATGCCATACGAAAGCTGACATTAATAACCATGCTTTCAAATATTAAATGACTCATAGTCTTGAGTGAAAAAACAGATAGAACACTATTCAGAGACACTTCCACAAACAGATTGGACAGCAGTAAGTATTTAAAAGAACTAGAGGCTGGGGTAGGGGTCAGTGGTGGGGCATTTGCACAGCATCTGCAAAGCTCCGAGTTTGGCACCACATGTACACACACACCCCAAAAAATTTTTTAAAAAGGAGTTTTGAATTATGGGCAATGTTCCTTTTCTTCTTTCGACTCTTCTGCACTTCCCAAATGTCTCACAAAGGCTAATAAGCAGAATGCTTAAACGACAAACACCTGCTCAAGTATAAACTTCCTTTCCCTTAGGAAAGCAGCACAGGCTTCCTGCATGTTTCAAAGCATGTGGTGAGGCGAAGAGGGGCTCTCACGCAAGGAGTTGCACAGCAGCTCCGAGGGCACTCCACGTTCACCCTGACAAAACGCACCATCTCCACAACGTGTCATCTCCACAACCGCAGCAGAAGGCTGTGTAACTGCTACCGATTGAAACCACCGCCTGAAGACACAAGAGAGGGTGTCTGGGGTGTGGGGAGAACTCAGGCCGCTTCCCAGGGCAGCAAGCCTGTCAGCTCTGGACTGCACCGGCCCCTGCTCCTCAGGCTCTTGCTGCTGGGGTTGTGCGCACTGGGGGCAGACTCTTCTTTCTGCACCCTCAGCATGAGGGGAAAGTGATTAAGTGAGGTGAGAGTCAGGACGCATAAGTACACACAGAAGATTGACTCTAGAGAAGGTAATGAGAACCATAATAAAGGAGGAATACATTTAAATGTTTTATTTTAATTAAAGTATACACTATATTTCCTTGATTTCAAAATGGACTTTTTATATTTTAATATCCCTGAAATTGGGAACTACGCTCTTACCAGCTGCATGTTGGTTTATTTGGCATGTTTCCTCTCAGATGTACACAGAATATAAGAACATCACACATTCGATGAAATGAGGTACCTTAAAAAGTCAATATGGTCCAGTGCGGCCCACATGTGAAATTTCAGCACTCAGGAGGCAGGGGCAGGAGGACTGTAAGCTTGAGGCCAGCCTGGGCTACATAGTGAGATTCTGTCTCAAACAAACAAAACAAAAACAAACAAATCCAAACAAATTCAGTACAAAACTAAAGGATACCTCCCATGCCTCTTCTTTCTTTTCTTTCTTTCCTTTTCTTTTCTTTTTTCCTTCCTTCCTTTTTTTTTTTTTTTTTTGTGGTACTTGGAGGTTGAACCCAGGACCTTGTACACACTTTCCAAGTGTCTTACCACTAAGCTGTACCTTTAGCCCAATCTCTTTTTTACCTTGACGCAAGGTTTCACTAAGTTTTGCAGGCTGCCTCTGGCCTTGAACCTGTGATTCTCCTGTCTCCGAGTCTGAGTTGCTGGGATCACGGGCATGAGCCACTGCACATGGTGATCATTTCTTGATTTATGAACTTCAGTCCTCATCTATTGA
The DNA here is from genome assembly GCA_007922755.1 of Pedetes capensis. NCBI lineage: Eukaryota > Metazoa > Chordata > Mammalia > Rodentia > Pedetidae > Pedetes > Pedetes capensis. The sequence continues at coordinate 69,232 of VMDO01003094.1, forward strand.
CTTCCTGTTACAACAGGTGAGGACCACAGTCACTGTCATACACCCTTTCCTCCTATTCAATGTTCTCAAAAGTGTATCATTGTTTTTTGTTAATCAATTTTAACAATTATTAAAAAAGATTATGGAATTGTAACTCACAGATGAGTCAAAAGATCTCTATAACATTTCCTTTCTCGTTTGGTTTGTCCTGGAGTTTTAATTTTTCTGTTTCTTTTCCTCAGTTTTCTATACATCCACTGCTAATTCTTCCTAAATATTTTCTAGCAGCTTTGAAACAATGCCCAGTTTCTTATTTTTCGTCTTATTATTATTTTTTTTTGAGACAAGATCTTATTATGTAGCTCAGGCTGGCCTGGAACTCGCTATGTAGATCAGATAATATTACTTTCAAATAATGAAATGCAAGTATTTACCAACATTAGTCCCCTCCCCCTAATAGAACTCCCTCTGAAGCCCTCTTTTTCCTCCCATAGTCTGGACCTCAATAGTGCTCAGCCTCCTGTGCCTGTCATGCTGACACTTCCCATGATCCCAAAAGAAGTCAGGTCCCAAGTTTCCTGGACTATGTCTTCCTCCTCCTTATTTTACCCTCATTTTGGTGGGAAATATGCTCCCAAGGCTAGCTGAGGAGAACATGTTGTTGTTAGGCGCCCTGGAGTCCTGTCCGACTCATAGCGACCCTCATAGGGTTTTCAATGGCTGACTGTTTCGGGATCGCCTCAGGAGTGGGTTGCCACGTCCTTCTCCCGTTTTTGTGGTGCTGGGAATCAAACTCGGGACCTCAGAGACTTCAGAGCGACGCTCTACCAACTGAGCTAAATCCCAGCCCCGAGAAGAACATAGGGAGGTAAATTTGAGTCCTTACTTATCTAAAAGGGCTGGGGTTTGCTCAAGGTAGAGTGCTGCTCTGTGCTTTCTGAGGCCATGGGCTCAATCCTTAGCACTGCAAACATAGGAGATGGAAGTGCAATCCACTCCCAAAGCAATCTCGAAATAATCAGCCATTGAAAATGCTATGGATAGCAGAGAAGCACTGACATAGTGCCGGGCATGGCAGAGTGTCAGGGAGTATTTTGTTCTGTCACACATATAGGGTCACTCTAAGTCAGACCTGACTTGACAGTACCTAACAATAGCAACTACTTATCTAAAAGTGTTGGCTGGGTATGGAATTCTAAGTTGAAAGCCTTTTTCTTTTTTGAAGGCTTTCAGAAGCCATTCTGATTTCTGATCCTTATTGTTTTATTTCCTCTGAAAGGGTTATTTTTCTGGTACTTTTAAATTTCACAGTGTTGAGACTTGGTGGGATTCTTTGGCAATGACCCCATGCAATAAGTAAGCCCCTTCAATCTGGAAGGTCATGCCCTTCAATTCTTACAAATGTTTTTGTGTTATCATTTCTTTTAAATTTCTTCTTCCACCAAAATTTGCTTCTCTTATTTTAAAGCTCTCTCTTAATTGGATGTTAAAACTTCTTGCACTGATTATTCTAAATTTCTTCTCGTGTTATCTATCCATCTCTACCCTTTGGTAAAGGCTTTCCAAGACAGTCTAAACTTTCCCTTCCAATTCATTTATTGAAATATTTAGCCGGTGCGGTAGCACACATCTGTAATCCCAGCAACTTGGGATGCACAGGCAAGAGGATCACAAGTTTGAGACCAGAGGTAGTCTGCGTAATTTAGCGAGACCCTGTCTCAAAAAAAAAAAAAAAAAAAAAAAAAAGAAAAAATGGGCTGAGAGTGCAGCTCAGTGGTCAGCACTTGGAAAGCATGCAAGCACGACGCCCTGGGTTCAACCCCCAGTACCGCAAAAAAAAAAAAAAAAAAAGAAATATTTATTTGGAGTATCATTTTTACTTTTCAAGAGTTCTTTCTTTAGTCTCAGAGTGGCAGTTTTCGGTGGCATACTAATCTTTCTCCTGCTTGTACACAAATGCTGTCTCTCTGTACAAGAGTAGGTAATTTTTCTGCTCCCCTTATTGTCAGTGCTTCTTTCTAGCTCCTTTTTCTCCTCTTTAGGTTGGCCTGCCTTTCATGATAGAGCTGCTGAAGCCAGATGGTCTGCCCGGCCCTGGCGCGCGAGGCGCTATAAGCTGACTGAGAAGGCCTCCACGTTACTGTGGCTGATTGAACATTCACGCCCACTGTGCAATCTCCTGAAATCTCCCTGTCTCTCAGAGAGAGCTGTTTGTTTTCAAATAGAAACCCACAGGGTGGAGAAGGACGGGACAGAGAGCACCACAGGTGTTTGAAACTGGAGAGCAACAAGCAGGTAACTAACATGGCAAATCCGAGCAAGCAGAGCTCAAAGCCACCGATGCCTCAAAGCTACGAGTCATCAGCCTCATCTAAGAGTCCTTAGATGCTGAGGAACTCATGGCACTGTGGACTCCTGCATCTGGAGACGTCGCAAGCAGATGAGGACAGCTAACCTAAACTGCAAGAGGAGCATCAAGCATCCCGATGTCCCTTCCCAACTCTATGTTCCCAGGCAATGGCTCTTTTCTCACCAGGAATCTGGATTGTTCTAGAGAGAGAGTAAAACCAAGAGTTTCCGGATGAGGTATTCCAGAACAGTTGAAGGCACGAGTACATCCCAAACAAGGAAGGAAAGAGAGGGCGCACATTTTGAAAGCCAAGGCCACTAAGCCCTCCTTATCACCAGCCTCTTCCCCAGTGGGAGCCAGACCTTTACCAGCCTGGAGATCAGAGGACTCTTTTCTAAAAATCAGTCCAGCTCAAGAAGCAAATAATATCCACATCAATATCTCCACCAGATGCCGGATCAATACCCAGAAAAGCTCAATATTAACAAGTGCCACTCCATTAGTATAGCTTTTTAGTCTCCCCATGCAAACACAAGCAAATTACCAAATCCTTGCAGAAAATTTCACAGATGTAGAAAGGATAAATGAAAACAAAAAACAAGGTAGCTGAGGAGAAAGAGACAAAACAGAAAACCTACCAGCATTCTCAGACACCAGAGATTGTACCCATGAAGCAAAAACAGGCTACTGTTAAAAAAAGAAGCGTTCTGAGAACTATAAAGAGTTCTTAAGAGATTAAAACCATCGTGGGAGAACTGGTAATTCTAATGGATGGACTGAAGGCAAAGACAAGGAATCTCCCGGACATGGAACAAAAGGACAGAAAAGAAAAAAACAGGACATCTTTTTTTGCTTTTCTTTTATTTATTTATTTTTTTCTTTTCTTTTGTGGTACTGAGGGTTGAACCCAGGGCCTTGAGCTTGCATGCTCTGCCACATGCTGAACCACTGAGCTGCTGCCTCTAGCCCATTTTCTTTTTTTTACTTTTTGAGACACGGTCTCGCTAAATTATGCAGATTGCCTTTGGTCTCGAACTTGCGATCCTCCTGCCTCCACCTCCTGAGCCACTGGGATTATAGGTGTGCGCCACCGTGCCCGGCTCAAAATAGGAGGTCTTAAACTTAATACCAGGAGTACTGAAAGAGAAGACAGAGACAACTAACAGAAAGAAAACCAAGCACAAAATATTTTTTTAAATTTCCTAGAACCTAGCTGGGCACAGTGGCTCACACCTGTAATCTCAACAACCTGGAAGGTGGAGCCAGGAGGGTAGAGAGTTCAAGGCCAGAGGCAGCCTGAGCAACTAAGAGAGACCCTGACTCAAAGTAAAAAATAAAAGAATGGGCTAGGGGAGCATCGAATAGTAGAACACTTGCTAAGTATGTGCGGGGACCTCCCTGGGTTTAATCCCAAGTACTGAGAAAAAAAAAATTCCTAGACCTTGAAGAGCTCCTAAGATGAACAATGGGAACAGACTCACAGCAAGGTGTATCACAAGGAAATTTCAGAGTATCATGCCAACAATGAGAATACTCTGCAATCTCCCATGGAGGAAAGTACAGAGGACAGAGTGTCTTTGGATTTCAACAGCGACACTGGCGGCAGGATGGTAATGGAATACTGTCTCCAGTCACTTCCACACCCGGCCAAACATTGAGCATTCTTCCTCAAAATGCTATTATAGGATATATTCCACCAAAATCAGAGTAATCCAAGAAAGAAGCCACAAGACAGTGCCGGGCATGGTGGCGCATGCCTGTAATCCCAGCAGCTTGGGAGGCAGAGGCAGGAGGATCGCAAGTTCGAGACCAGAGGCAGTTTGCGTAACTTAGTGAGACCCTGTCTCAAAAAGTAAAAAATGGGTTGGGGGTGCAGCTCAGTGGTCCAGCACTCGCAGAACATGCAAGCACAAGGCCCTGGGTTCAACCCCCAGTACCACACACACAAAAAAAAAGCCGCCACAAGATACAAGAGATGGGAGGTGCTGCCCAGGAAAGAGGCCAACCAAAGTCCCAGGAAAGCAGGCTGACAGCTGGGTATCAGGCACAGATGACAACCGATGCATCTCAGAACAGACCTGCCAAGACACAAACGTTGCAGGCTGTGTCCACGCTTCCTGTTGCCCTGTACTACTCTTCCAGCCAAGGGACAAAATCAGATAACCACACCTGCATAATCTGTCTTCACTAAGCACTGAGGAAGTTCCCATTCTCCCTTCCCTGTGAGATCATCAGAGGACATTCATTCTGCCCCACAGAAGGACTCTGCTCTGACCCACTCCTGACAGATGTTCACAGCTAGCCCAGCATGTCTAGTAACCGGCCCTCACCAGAGCACTTGCCAGATGCTGACAGGATAAGCCTTATGCTTCCCAGGCCTCACCTGTGAGCTTGTGCAATGATTCCCCCTAGTGGGCCCCTATACTCTCAAAGAAGGTAAAGCCAAATAAGATCAAGGCTCAGACACTGCTCCTGCCCTCTTCACCTGGGCACATGCCTCTAATAGCAATGAAACTATCCTTCCTCAGTCAGGCCTGACTTCCAATCAGCTTTTCAAAACAAAACAACATATGCAGCAAAACTAAAAAAGATAATCAAGAGAAAAATTAACATAAAAGTAAGAGTAATAGTTGTCATTGAGGTGGAATAAGGAATGGGGAGTATGAAAATCTCATAGAGGGCCCTTAAGATGCTGGTAATGTTCTACTTTTTAAACTGGGTGCTGGCTGCATATATTTGTGTATCATGTGAAGCTTTATGTACACATCTTCTACATTTCTCTCTATTTAATACATCTCATAATCCGTTGTTTTGCCTGCAGCCATAGCACTGTGGTGTCCGATCTCATCAGATCTTGGAAGCTAAGCAGGGTTGGACCTGGTTAGTACTTGGATGGGAGACTGCCTGGGAACACCAGGTGCTGTAGGCTTGGGAAAAGGACCTGGCAACCCACTCCCCCAAAAAACCGATCAGTCACTGAAAACTCTATGAACGGCAGAGAAGCATGACAATTACATTTTGTCTGTTGTACACAGGGTCACTATGAGCTGGACACTGACTTGACGGCACCTAACAACAAACAACAATCTGTTGGTTTACGATGTCTGAGGCTGTGTGGCAGAGGCAGAGTTGGTGTAGAGATAAGATTTACTGTAAGGGGATCAGCTAATGAGCCAGCCTTTTCAGTGGAACATCCCAAAGGTCACCATCTGTAGCACAGTTTGCGCAAAAAGGGCTCCATCCCCTCCCGGGGGAGCATGAGTCTGGCTGCCAGCCAGAAAAAAAGAAGGTGGAGGGAGTGGTGCTTCTCACAACTCATTGCACCAAGTTTCTTTCATTTCTTCCTTTTCAGTCTCAGCTCTACTCCTGGCAGATCTGGTGCCCTTGAAGGCCTCATGGGCAGCATTATTGTCTCTACAGCACAAACCTGGGATGTCCTGCAGGGCCCATGGACAGTGGCAGGTCCCTGGCTCTGTGGGTGGAGAAAGTAACTCAGGGAGCCTCACCACTGGACATACGGCCTTTTTGCAGCCCACCTGTCTTCAGCCACCCACTTCACCTCTAGCCTCGTACAACTGCTGGTACCGCCTGCCACAGGGTGAGCCTTCCTGGGGCTGCAAGGGACAGACACTCACACTGCAACCGCCTCCACTCTGCTAAAGGAGTTATTAGCTCTCTGACCATGAGGAACATGCTATAGACTCATACAAAGTTCTAGCTGGTTTTATAAGTAGAACCTCTGTACTCCCAAATCACACCTCAACAAAGACACCTTCAAGATCACATTTTTAAGAGATTATTAAGAATTCCATCACTAGTTTAGTTTCTCTACCTTCGTGGGTCCAGTTCATGGTCCTTGGATCCAGTCACTAATTCCGGATGAATTCGCACATGCTCCATCATTGGCTAGAAGAATTTGGGTTGACAAATTATAAGTGTGAATTTCTGCGGCACATTCACACAATGGAGTGTTATTTGACAATAAAAAAAGAAGTAGTACTGATACAGGTTACAATATGGATTAACCCTGAAACATTAAGTGAGTAGCCAGTCACTAAAGAGCGCACATTATATGATCTCATTTATATGAAGCATACAAAAAGTGACTCTTTGTCTACACAGACAAAAAAGCAGATTAGTGGTTACCTAAGGAAGAGGTAGGGGTTTGGGGAGAAGGCTGGATTTCTTTTCAAAATTTCCCTGTCTGCCATATAATATGAAAGTTATCAGTGTAAACTAATTGAATAATGCATTTAGTATCAACTAAATGAGCAGTTTGAACTCACCTTGACCACTTCTTCAAAAGTCTCCAAGTTTTCCTTCATACTGTAGTGAGAACGCAGAAAGGAGACGAAGTTGCAAGGGTACATTCCATAAAGGCGATGAAAGAGGGCATAAACACTGGCGTGGAGATGGACGAGATAGATTTCTGTCACATGGCCTAGAAGAGGAAACCAGTGAGAGGAGACCTTCGTTGTACACGAGGTTGAAAGGCACAAAACAGACATAAACACACCGCTGGCAGCATGACTTTTATTTAGGCATGCTCCCTCTGGGCTCCAAAGCCGGGAGTCAGAGTGGTTTCCTCAGACGCAAATCTGAACACCAGGCACCCTTATTTAAAGTCCATCAGTGGCATCTACGGCCGTTAGATAAACTCCAATCTGCTTAGCGCAACCTATAGAGGCTCTTAGTGAGTGATCTAATCTCTGCCCTCGTCTCTAGCCACCCTCCCCAAGGAAGACCCCAAACATTCTTCCAATACAGAACTGCCTTTATAATGACCATCACTCTCCCTACAATGTGTAATCACACTTCACCCTGGCCCGGTGTGGCACACAGTTCTTGAAGAAAGGACCGTCTGACTCAGCTCTCTATCCTCAGTGCCTTGCATGGGGTTGGGTGTGTAATAAGCATTCAGGTGTTTGTGGAACGAACATATGAGAACCTTTTAAAATCAGGATGTAGTCTTAGCTATGCAGATTTATAACTAAAGAGTGAAAAAAACTATCACGCAGAAATTAGCTTAAATTGTTACAGGTGGAGAAAACAGACAATTCCATTAACTTAGCCTTCCTTATACCCTGTAGAAACGCCACCTCCTCCATAATAATGGGCAGACTGTTCCTTTCCCCCAAAGAAGAACCTCCTAAATAAGCCTGTGCCTGTTGTTTAATCCTATGCAAGAAGCCACAGCATTCTCCCTCACAGATCTTCCATATTTCATCCTTTCAATGTGAGTATTTCATGCTGGGATTACCAAAAGATTCTGAATTTCACAGGCTTATAGCTTCTGAATCACTTTGATAGAGCTATGCTACCTGCCAACGTGGAAAAAAATCCCTGTGCATCTGAAACTCAAATGCTAATGAGAGCATGCTGCAACCTCCCTCCTCCTTCTACATATACAATCCACAGGCTCTCAGAACCAAAGTTTGTGTTCTGGCACAAAAGATTAGTACAGCAAGATGAAAAAGGTCCACAAGCTTAGTTGTATCTAAAACATGTAGATGGAAGTTTTGTTTCAATTCATCTACTGAAAAGCAGGAAGTTTTATAACCTGCCACTGTTTCTGACAATTAATCCTTTAAGGATTAATAAGGCGAGGGAATAAGGAGGCTACCTCACCAGCCATGCCTTTTACACATGCCTGCAGTGGACTCACCCAAGTACTTCCCCATCTGTCTAGTGAACACCACTCATTTCAGTCACAGGACTTCATAAACTCTTTCCTCACAACACGGTAAGGAAAGCAGCATTCACCTGGTGGAGCCTGAGGGGCCACAGGGATCTGTACCTGGTTTCTTCAGGCACCATGACGAAAGGCGGCCGAAGATATCGAAGAAATCAAGAAGGTGCTGCTTCCCCGACTGTGGGATCATGGGTAGCATTGTGATCAACACCAAGACGCCTGTTGTGAGGACGACGACGTCGGTGTCCATCTGCAGGAGGGAAGGGCAAGCAGGATGTCAGGCACAGCACTGCGCTCGTCAACATGCAGCAGGTGACGAGGTTCTAAGAGAGCACAAATCATAGTTTTCCTGATCCCTAAAGGATGTGAGGGGGCAGCACTGAAATGGACTCAATAGAAGATGTACTGAGCCCTGCTCCACTGTGATGGGTCTGGGAGGACCATTCCCCATACACCCCTACCACTTCATCTGGGGACTCTGAGGACCCAAAGCTCAGGATCCCCTACTTATAGCACTTGAAGCTCAAGAAGTTGCTTTATAAAAGAATACAGGAACACTGCTCTGTATTTGTCCACTGAACCAAATCTTACGGCATTTTAGTAAAGTCAATTAAAATATCGGTGCATATGGACAAATAATTCTTTTTTTAAAAGACTACTATAAAAGTATAAATGAAGCAGAAATTAGAAAAGCATTAACAAGTCAACTTATTGGCTCACCTTCACGACAGTGTTAAGAGATCTTCCTATAAACCTCTGACCATGCCTTTGGTTTAAATATCAAGAAAAATAACTTTAGGTTAATTGAAGATGCTTAACACCTAATGGATAATGGTTCAGCTCAGACTAGCCCCAGCAGCTCACCTGACCCACAATTAAATCATGGATGTTTGCCAAGTGGCTGGAATTAAGATTTATGAAATAAGACATTAATCAAGACATTGCCATGCAGGCTAAGACATCCATTATTCCTATTAGCAAAGGAATCTATGAGTCAAATATATTCAATTTTTACATTAAGCGCTAAACCTTCTGTTGTGGCAGGCATCTAGTACAAAGAGTACGCCAGTAAGAGAACTGAGAACATAGGATGAGGACACACATGAACCCCAACAAAAAGGTCCAGCCTTCCTTTCATTATACAGCATTCTGACTGAAGACTGGGTAATAGTCCATGATGAATATCACTTTTGGAAAATGTGTTTTGTAATCTGAACTCAGTGTAGTGCCTCAAAATTGGACTATCTTCTCATCAATCCATTTGCTGAAAGAATATGAAGTTGTTAAAACTGTTTCTGATTTTTCTTAACATCAAATGCACACTTTTAAGATACTCTACCATTCTGACTTCTTGGGACCCATTCCAGGGATAATAAAACAATTACCCCTCTTGAAAGACACAAAAAAATCTATGTGTATGGTGCGTTATCAGATAAATCCAAAGGTACTGCTGTCCTGGAACAAATACTACTGAATATGTTCATGCCTCTGTGAGGTATGGGTAGTTAATGTTAACCACATTTTCTTATTTTATGGATAGGAAACAAGCGCAGGAACCAAACAAGATTCTGAAAATGGCCTTACTGGACATGGTGGCACACATCTGTAACCCCAACACTTGGGAGGCTGAGGAAGGTGGATCACAAGTTAGGCTAGGCTACATACTAAGACCTTGTCTCAAAAGAAAAGAAGAGAAGAAGGAAGGTTTGGAATGATGTAATATTAGAACCATCTGACTAAAACTTACCATCTTTGCTCAGGCAAAACTTACTGAACAGTCACAGTGATGTATTTGAGAATCACTAAGTATATTACGGGGGCTGGGATTTAGCTCAGTTGGCAGAGCGCTGCTCTGCAGTCCCTGAGGTCCCGAGTTCAATTCCCAGCACCACAAATATGGGAGAAGGATGTGGCGATCCACTCCCAAGGCAATCCTGAAACAATCAGCCATTGAAAACCCTATAAGGGTTGCTATGAGTTGGATGGGCTGGGATTTAGCGCAGTTGGTAGAGCACTGTGCTACAGTCTCTGAGGTCCTGAGTTCGGTTCCCAGCACCACAAAAATGGGAGAAGGACCTGGCAATCCACTCCCAAGGCAATCCCGAAACAGTCAGCCATTGAAAACCCTATGAGGGTCGCTGTGAGTCAGATACTGACTCGATGGCACCTAACAACAACAACAACAATGAGTTGGATATGACTTGACAGCACCTAATAAGTATACTACACTAGAGAAAAATTAAAAATGCCTATAAGTTTTTAAATTCTGATAGTTAACACTCTCTTGCTTTACGTCACTCAATACTTCAGAAACGATACACACAGTGCCATTTCATGCAAATGCTTACAAACATCCTACCTTGAGACACTTCAGCAAAGAGGGCAAAAGAGGTGCTTGAGAGAGCTTATGTTTCCAAGATGGCTGCAGCCTCACAACATGGCCCAGCAATGAGAGGATGGATAAACGGGTGGCGGCTTTGCCCACGTATTCATTAATTTTGTCCAGGAGGTGCTGAAAATATGAAAGAACAAGGGACAACCCCACATGAATGTATGAAGTTAACCCAAATACCAGTGGTAGTGATGAACAGCAGTCTTTTTTAGTCTACCTTCTAGTATAAGCTTGTGAAGAGATCAACTCCAAGATTTTCAAAAATATGTTAGCAAAGAAAGCATTGCTTCATTTGGCCTGAAAGAGAACAGCCAGTTTGAAGTTTATGAAGAAGGATCCCCACAATACAGGGCTGTAAACGGGAGATGCCTTCATAGCCTCTCTCCACTTTTACAATAACCACTAATCTCAAACATGTGGTAGGTTGTTGATGGTGTGAAGGCTCCTGCTGGAAGACCACTGCTGCGATAACAGCCCCAGTATACATGCTTTGGGGCCAAATATAAACCAGGCAGTGGAAGTTATAGTTCTGCCAAGAGAAAACAAGATGTACTGTAAAAGGCACATAATGGCAAGGTCTTCAAATCCTAGAAGTCCCCTTCATATATAAAATTAAGACTTACCAAAGTCTGCAGTTACAATCCCTTGTTAGCTATTTACCACAAACAAAAAGAAAAGGAAAAACACAAAGGAGCCCTCCAAGTGCCTGGTGCTAGAAAGTCAGATGCATGACCTAGCCATATGAGTTATCTGCATGTAAGGATTTTCCCATATCAATGAAAGTCTATAAAAATCCTACTCACACATAGATGTAAAGATGGTTACGTTACTGGTCAAATCATCATTATGCCATTACAGTACTAGAATTACAAGGTTTCTTTAAAAAGCAGAATCTTTTTAAAAAATTTTAATTAGTGTACAATGTAGTAAGTTTTATTATGGTGTTTTCATACAATTGTATCATATACTTTGGTTAAACAGCAGGATCTTCAAAAGCCTCTGAAATTGGTTTTATTGTGTAAACTTCCCAGGAAACATGAGTCCTACAAGTTATTTTTATTTGGCAGTTTAGTCTGGGACTAACGTCACCCATGACACAGAAGTTAAAAGAATACACTCCGGACAAACTGTGCAGAGCACTTGCACAGAAGCTGTTGCACGACTCTTAGAGGACGCACTCAATGCTCTCCTATCACATTTCAGCAGTTACCTTATCATGTGGCTCTTGCAAGGTCGTCAGGATGTGCAACACCGGCTGAGAATTGGTTTCCAGGTAATAATCCACCAAGGTGTTTACAAGCATAGGACCACGGTCTAAACGCAGAAAAGGGCAGTTTATCATACTTATGTCACTTAACATTGTTAACTTACCTTAAATATTTGCCTGGTGCAAAATCTAGAAAATGTTTCACTATTTGCTAACCAAAGTTTTATGTAGTATTGTTTCTGCCTCCTTAAATTCATTTAGGTTTAACAATAATTCCAGGAGTATTTGCCTCAATATCCATAAAGGCATATGAAAAGCTATAGTTTATTTATAACTGTTTTAATTATAAAAAGCTATCCATGTCTATTGCTAGAAATGGAAACTATATAAAGTATGTAAAATAAAAGTCAAAGTCCTCCTCACGACTTGCCCCCAATCCACTCTTCAGAGATAAATTTCCCTTAAGTTATATATGGGGCCTTTCAAATGCCTTTCTATTTGTAAAACTGCTCACACCCATACAAATATACACAGGAGCAGCCCGTGTCCATATGGACATAACTTGTGTATTTTTTTTTTTCCACTTAACGATGTACTGCAGACACCTTCCCATGATAACACCTATAACCGATTTCATTCTTTTGACTGACTTCCCAGTGCTCTACCACATGGTTCTACATAACTAGTTTAATCATTCACCTATTCAAAAATACTTGAGTTTTCTAATTTTTTACCGTGTTTCATTCTAGGCTATAATGAGATTCCAATTCTTGTAAATGGGCCAAATGGTATGCGTTTATAACTTGACAAAAGATACTCCAAAAAGGCTAACCACCAATTTATACTCCTGCTAACAGTGCCCACTTCTTGCATTAATATTTAATTTCTGTCAACATAGTAAAAAAGGGTACCTCTTAAATTGGCATTTCTCTGGAAAGGCTGACTAGTCTTCACACTAAAAGCCACATATATGACTTACCAATGAAACAGTACGTCTAGATTTGCTTTAGAATTCTCAGGGTGAGGGAGAGTCACAGAAGTGAGGCAAAATGAGAACAGCAAACTAAGCTGGGCATGGTAGCACATGCCTATAATCCCAGCACTAGGGAATCTGAGGCAGAACAATCAACGCTAGTTCGAGGCCAGCCTAGTCCACGTAGGAGTTCTAGGACAGCCTTGCCTACACAGCAGACTGTCTCAACACACACACACACACACACACACACACACACACACACACGATGAAAACTAGTATTTGTCAGGCTGATTCCAGTTAGCTCTACATCAATCTCTTCTTGTGAGCAGATAAGCTAAAAAGGATATTCCCTGGCTTACCAGAATTGAGGTTCTCTTTAAAGACATCTGTCACGTTATCGCGCACACCCAGAGTGGGAGAATCTAGCATGGAAAGTAGCTCCCCAACGTTCGCTGGCTGGGCCATCCTCTGGTTCAGCTATGCTTGTGCCAGCTCCAGGATGTGGTTAAAAGCTCGGACAGCTCCTCATCAGGGCCACTACCAAACTGTGAAAACGGAAGACAGATGGTATGACAAATGGCTTCATTCTTCCCCACAAAAAACTACCTGCAAGACAAACCAGCACGTGTTCAATGAAGTAGAAAGTTTTGCCAGAACTCTCCTGATAAAAGAAGATTATCTTGTATCAGCATAATAAATAATTTTGCTCAGGTCACATGGTAAAAGTATAACTTAAACAGTGCAACTCTCAGGCCAATGATTATACATGTCATTTGCAGCTATATTAAAATGATTCTGTCTTTGACAAATTTATGAAGTGAGTGGAGCTCTGTGCAATCACCAGAGAGGAATTTAAAACCCTGATACCTTTTAGAACTGGTCACCAAAGCAACCTACTACTTTTATTTCTACCTCTGATTCTACCTTGGGTTTTGACTAAGACTACGTTTGTTTTTCAAATCATTGACCTAAAAAGTAGACAAGATGTTTTCACAAATCAAACTATAAGCACACTATTTTCTTCATGATGATCCTGTCAATGTCTACAAGTTAGAAGAGCTGGTTAAGCCACAAGTCTGTGAAGTCCAATATCTGCTATGAACAAGGGATCATTTCTGATTTTAGCCTACACTCCTCATTCTAGACATCTACTGAATACGCTAAAGGCCTTTGGCTACAGTGAAGTAAATACAAATTGGGCCAGCAGGGCAAGTCTTCAGAAGCCCAGCTCTTTACAGTAGCAGGTTGGCTGTCTCATCTTTACATACAAGAAGCAGCTCATTCTCCAATAATTACTACACACATTTATGACAGATTCTTTCTTACCCACTTCAGTCTCTAAAACTGTATTTTTTAAAAACAAGTAGTAATAGCTACTATTAAAAAACAGGCATAGCCCACCTTTTACAAACATCATTGCATATATACCTTATACTATTACCATTGATTGGCACTTTTGTTCACATTGTTCATAGAGGCAAATAGAGACCAAGCCCTTTGCTCTTGGTTACAAGGCTAGCAAGAGGCAAAAGCAGGGGAGAATAACTGAAATACGAATACAGATCTGCCTGACTCCAAAGTCCCAAACCTGTCAATGTGACATTACGCTAATCTATAATTTTAATCACCACAGCAGCTCTGTAAAGTAAGCAATTATTATCCTTATTATACAAATGTGTAAAAGGATACCCAAAAATAATAAATAATTTTGCTCAGGTCACATGGTAAAGTGTAACTTAAACAGCCCAACTCTCAGGTCAATGATTATACATGTCATTTGCAGCCATATTAAGATATATTCCTGTTGCTTTTCTTGAGTAAGTTAAAGCAGTCCGTGTGTGTGTGTGTGTGTGTGTGTGTGTGTGTGTGTGTGTGTGTGTGTGTGGTGTTATGGATCAAACCCAGGGCCTCAATGCATGCTAAGTAAGCACTCTACCAACTGAACCAATCCCCTGGGCACAAGTTAAGGTAGTTCCTAATTTTTAGTACACCCAGAATGCTTGCTAGACATGCAATTTCCCTAGTCTATTCCAAAACTGAATCCTGGGTTCAGGCACCCATATTTTAATAAACACCCAGGTGGTTTTGTTTGTTTGTATCTGTTTGTTTTTGAGATGGGATCTTGCTATACTGTCTAGGCTGGTCTTGAACTCCTGGGCTCAAGTGATCCTCCTGCTTCAGCCTTCATGCTGGGATTACAAGGATGAGCTACCATGCCTGGCTCCAGGTAATTCTTAAATAGGTGATACACAGACCTGTTTGAGAAACACTATGCTTAAGAAAGTCCAGCTGAAAAGGTAAGCTGCTTCTGCAAGGATCCCAAAGTAGCAAAGACCCCAGAAGCTGCCAGGTATTAACTCACTACACACTCATTAACTACATCATCTATACTCTCATTTAACTCCAAACTAGTGAAAGTCACTGATTTGGTTACTGGTAAATCAGAGGTTCATGAATCATAAAAATCAACTGAAATACCTACATGCATTTTTTATAGTAAATCATACTGTAAGAAGTCGCTGGCTCATACCCTTAAGTATAAATATTACAGGTAAATCACAAAGGAGTTCAAAGGGCTTAGAAATGTTGGACTAGAGCTAGTAAGAATCTATCATAAAAAGAGTTCAGAAATAGGGCTTGTGGGGGGCAGAGGAAGAAAGGAAAAATTAAAAAAATAGGGCTGGGGATATAGCTCAGTGATAGAGCACATGTCTAGCCTGCTCAAAGCCAGGGGTCAAACTCCAGCCCTGCAAAAAAAAAAGTTTAAATCTGAAAGAGAAATAAATTTCATCTTATTTTGAATTGGATTAAACTTATAAATGAAGATAATACCAATCTGTCCTGCTCTACTGCTCACTGAGAGAATTAAATGAGACAAGGATGTATGGCACTTAGCACAGTACCTTGTGCAAACACTGACTGACATCTGTATATTACCATGAAAACACTAGCAAAAACCTTTAGGCTGTCACTTAAGAGGACTCCCCCCCACCAGTAATTTTATAAGACAACTTTTTAAAAAGAGTTTTTTATCAACAACTTCAGGAGGTTTTTTAAAATCTAGCTAACCCTCACATTTATTTTTACTTTCAGTAAATCACAAATAAGTCTTTCAGTGAGTGACAGAGTATAGCTCAAACATTTAAAAGCACTCTGTCTGCAAGTCTGATTTTATTCCAATAAAACTGCCACTTACCTTGCCTTAGTGAGACTTTGAGTTTGCCTTCTGTGTATATAGAAGACAATAACATTAGATGTGGTCGCCCAAAAGCAGGCAGCCCAGAGCACAGAGTGACAAGAGCTCAGTTCTAAACAAAGATGGCGCCCATCCAGTCAATTTGGCGGTAGTCAGGATTAATCAGCTTGGGCCCTCTAGCTTGTTTTTTCAGTTTGTAAATGTAATTTGGGTGAAACGTCTGGTTTCTGTGGCCTATTCTTTCCAAATGGTTTATAGAAGGCAAAAGTAAGATTTATTCTAAACACATTAGAATATTTTTGGCAACAAGCTTTTCTCTGTGGTTCTAAAATTCTACTTTGTTGTTGTTTGTTTCTGTGGTGCTGGGGACTGAATCTAGGGCTTTGCGCTAGGCAAGCACTCTACCACTGGATTATACCCCTAGCCCTCTTCTTAAAATTCTTTTGTATTTGGTTTTTAAGACAGGGTTATCACTGCGTAGCCCCAGACTGTCCTGTAACTCACTATGTAGACCAGGCTGGCCTCAAACTTGAATCAATCCTCCTGCCTCAGCCTCTCAAGCGCTGGGATCATAGGTGTGCACCACCACATGCAGTATTTTAATTTTTTGGACAGGGCCTTGCTAAATTATACAGGCTACCTCTGGCCTTAAACCTGCAATCCTCCTGCCTCAGCCTCCAGAGTTGATGGGATTATGAGTGTGCACCACCACCACACTCAGTTTAAAATTCGACTTTGTAATCGTATCTTTTTAATCCTCAGGAAAAATATAAAGCATGCACTTTGAGGCTCTTCACATGAGTAACCATAGTTCAAGCATTTCTATAAAGCCCCTATGAGAATTAAACCATAAGCTTTTGGAATCAGTCCTACAAAACATCTTTTCAAACTCACTTGAATATTTCTTAGGGCATACAAATATTGGAAGACTGACGGGTCAACTAAAAAAAAAAGGGAAGCCCCTCAACTAGATGGATTGATACAGTGTCTGCAACAATGGGCTTAAATGTAAAAAAGATCGGTGCCTGGCACAGAATCGGGGAGTGTTTTGTTCTGTTGTACATGGGGTTGCTGTGAGTTGGATGCCACTTGACAGCACCTAACAACAACAACAAAGGAAAGACAGACTTAAGTGTAATGAAGAATTCTGTGTGTTCTGTAGAAAAATAGACACGGTGCACTAGGTGTACAAAGGAGGGAGGGGTGTGGGTTTGAGGCAGGATAGAAAGTTAGGGAAATTTGGGGGGACGTGGGAAGGAAAGGGCTTTTCACCCCGGAACCTAGCCTGAGTCTTACAGGCTGAAAATTCCAGCATAATCAAAAGAAGAGGAGCTGCTGTGAGAAATGCCTGCACAGAAACCAGTGCTCCCCCAAAAATCTCACCAAACCAGATTATGGACTAAAAATTCACAGGCCTAGGCAGGATAAAAAGACAGAAAACTTGGGGGGCACAGAAAAGGAGAAAAGCTCCTCACTCTGGAATCTGATGACATCTGCCACCAACTGAGAATTAATAGCTTTAACTAAAGTGTCAGAAACAACGAATAAACTATGCTTACTGAGGCCCTGGATGTTTATGACTTTTGAGTTTAACATTATTAAACATCCTTCTCTCATCCACAAGCCTAAACATTGCACCCCATAAAAATCACTTTACAATTTAACTTACACAAGGAAATTCTTTAGGATAAGAGGAAGAGGTAAACTAGCTCATGCTGCCTTTTCTTGCAGTAAATTTTGACTCTATTTTTAAGCCTTGTTTAATCCTTAACATAGTTTTAAAAAACACAAAGTCACACACACACACACACACACACACACACACACACACACACACCCCTCCATCGTAAAGACACTCAGACACGCCTCTCTCCCCAGACGCCTGCACTTCACTCTGGAAGCATGTGCTATCTCTCACCCTTCATCTAATAAACTCAAAGCTGCTTCACTCTCTTCCTGCCTTGTTCTAAAATTCACTTTTGCAACCAAGCCAAAGACCTGGCTTTCGCCTGAATGGAGGTCCCCCCAAAAGGGGAACCCTTCAGGTTAAGGCAGTAGGAGACCTGGACTGCAGCCCTCACTGCTGGTGACAGGTTGGCCTGCACACAGGTGGTGGCGGATGGGATGTACACGAATACACCCCGCAGCCTGCGGAAGGTCAGCACCGCAGACACACTGAAGCATCCGTTTACATCCTGGAAGTTTCTACTCCATTCTGCAAGTAACCCGCTACAGAAGAAAATGTACAGGAGTGGGCGAAAGGCAATACGTGAGGAATACGTTGCTGAATCCTACGTGGTAGGTCACATTCCATAGTTTAATGTGGTCTTTGGTGGCTGCACGCCACAGTACCGTGCTACAGTGACACTGTTCATGTTAGGGAATCATGACCTTCAACACCCACTCCCCAGTCCAAAAGCTGTCACCCTGCCTGTCCTCTGGATCTCAATAAGAGCCATCATCATCGGTCTAAAGCCAACACCTGGGTGTGGTCACTGGCTTCTCCAACACCCGCCCCCTTTTATGTAGGCCATCCGAAAATCCATTCGGTTTTGCTATCTTTTGCCACCTCCCCGTACTGAGCCCCACCCCATTTTTCTCTTTGAGAGCAGTTCTCACTCTCTCCCTATGGTATTCATGCTCCCCCATAATTTGCCACCAAACCACCACAAGGAAGTGTGAATTACAGAAGTCAGAATTTATCACTCCCCAGTTTAAAAGCATCCAGCGCCTCCCCATGGAGCTAAGAAGAGCCAAACTCACGAGTGGCACAGAAGGCCCCAGGTGATCCAGCCAGTTACTAAGTCCTCAAACTCCCTCTGCCTCGTTCCCCTGCTCTCAGCACGTGAAAACTGGTCCTCACTCAGGGCCTTTGCACTTGCTGTCCTCTGCATTCCTAGGATGCTCTTTTCCTACACCCTGGCATGGCTAACTACCTCTTCCAGGTCTCTGATCAAAACAACACCATCTCCGAGTGGCCGCCACTGCTAAAGCAGCAGGGGGGCTGTTAGTCACCTTTGGATAAAAAATGTTTTCTAAGCATGAGGAACTGTGAACCAAGTTTATATTCTACAACTGGTCCTCAGAGCTGATCATGCAGAACACTATGGTCTCAAGAGCATGGGAAAGTAGGGATCTAGCAAAGGTTGGTGTCAGCCTCTATACTTGTCCAAACTCTGGCACCTGGCTTTGGCACTGATCTTTGGAAGGTCTGAAGGCTGAACTGTCAACTGCCTAGTTCAGTGGCCTTTCTGACATCCTTTACCTTGGGTGTGATAAATAACTACATTTTCATGTCGCTACCATGCAGCTATTGACGGAACGTCAGGAGTGAGGAGAGGGAATAGCTTTGGAATATTTAACAGTAAGTTAACGTCTGAATACTCTCATTCAAATAAAACACCCTAGATGAAGCATCCAAGTTCTGTATAAGCTGAAATTCTACCAATTTAAGTAAAAGATGTATACCTATTATGAGTAAAAAGTTCAATTAATGATATACCATATACTCTTGAATCTAATCCACACCCAAATCTAATCTACACTCAGGTTTTGGCAATTCCCTAACAGGAAAAAAGTTCACAGATCTAACCCACTCTTTTCCTTCAACTGCTCCTTGTTCATAGGGAGACTGAGTAATGCTGCATGTTACCAATGGGAGCTTTTCCCATTTGAGAAGTCCTATGCAATTTGGGCTTTTGCACGTGATCAATCATTTTTGCGTGCGCTGAGTAAAGCTTGATTCACACCAGGGACACTCTCAACTCCAATGCCTGTCTCTTTCTTGTCCAAAGGAGGTGGGCCTACGTGCACCACAGAGATAGAAAGTCGAGTTGATTGTGAGTGTGCCCATGTGTGAATCAGGCCTAATCTTGTGAGGAAGATCATGCTGGATTTCTTGATTGACGCTATGCAAATGTGCGCAATCTTGTCTGAAACGAGCTAGTGCCTTAGCTATTAAAACACGGGAGGTGTTTGTTCCAACATATCATGTAACATTGTTCTGGAAGAGGGACACGAGAAATCTAAAAGACTATCGTACACCACAATCTTCAAACGCAAAGTTGTTGGGTGTGAGGAGGAAGAAAACTGCAAAGCCGCTGCAATTTTTGGAGTCGAAAGCAACGTTCCACTGTGGCAGAAACACAAGGAGGTGATCAGCAAGTGCGAGGTGGCACAAAAGAAATTCACTGGTCCCAAGAAATGGCAATTTCCTGAAATTCATGATGCAGTTTTCATGTCTTTTCAAGAGAGACACAAAACTGGAATGTTTGTGAGTTATGATCTACTTCGGGATCTGGCGCTAAAGGGAAGATCTTCGAACATTTCACAAAGTGATTTTAATCTGTTAACACCTAAATTATTTCTTTTTGGACTATTATACTTTTTAAACTTGTGGTGTCTTTTATCTTTCTTAGAATTGCTGTGAGCAAAACAAGGTCAAATTTAATCTTAGCTTTAGCAGGAGATAAGGTTGAGATAGTGTGATAACATGCTCATGCATGTTGAGTATGACATAAATTCTAAGAAGCAACAAATTCTTTTCTGTCCTATAAATAGGACTCTGGGTATTAATGGGTTAAAGCCAGTAAAAGATAAGTCAAAGGTTCACGCACTGAATGGGACTGGGGTTGGAAGGTAGAAGGACAACATGCCAATGTCTCCCAAAAGATTTTGAACAAAAGTTGTTGAATTATCAGCAGTACATAACCAACCCGAGGAAAACTTTCTGATGGGGCAAACTACCAATGCCAATGAAACTGCTATATATCTTGCTATGCCCCAAAAGTACCCTTTGGAGAAGAAAAGTGTAAAAGAGGTACTTTTGAAAACCATTGGTTGAGAAAAGCTTGGCTAATGGCGATGTTGGCAGCAACTGCTGATGGCAGAAAACCACCACCCTTTCTAATTTTGGAAAGGAAGACTTTGCCTAATTCACAGGCATTTCTGAAGGACAGCACAGTCAGAGCCCAAGAAAAAGATGGACGATGGAGGAGCTGATGCTGGAGTGGTTGAAAATAGCATGGAATCATAGAACTGGAGCCTTTTTAAACTAAATGTTAAGGCTTGTCCTTTGTACCTTCAAAGGGCAGCTTACTGATTCCATGAAGGACCAGCTCCACAAGACGAAAACCAAGCTTATTGTCATCTTGGGTGGAATGACATCAGTATTGCAACCAATGGAGATATTCATTAATAAGCTATTTAAAGATAAGCTGAGGCTTCAGGTGGGGTGGTGCATGCCTGTAATCCCAGTAACTTGGGAGGCGGAGGCAGGAGGATGGCGAGTTCGAGACCAGAGGCAGTCTGTGTAACTTAGTGAGACCCTGTCTCAAAATAAAAAGTGAAAAATGGGCTGGGGGTGCAGCTCAGTGATACAGCACTTGCAAAACATGCACGTGTCAGACCCTGGGTTCAACAACCAGTACTAAAAAAAAAAAAGAAAAAAAGAAAAATGACAAGTTGAGGCAACAATATTTCACCTCATTGCAGATCCTGCCTGTGAATTAACAGAAACGAGAATAATCAAATACACAGCTCCGTCAGAAATCACTCGATGGGTGTTGGAGACAATGGAAAGCCATTCCAGAGAGCACTGCTATTAAATATTTCAAGAAATGTTGTATAACTAAGCTTTGGATGGATTCAAAGATAACATTTTACAAGAGGATGCTGAAGATAAATATGATAGTGAACTGATGAGACTGTTGATGGCATTTCAGTTATGAGTGATGATGAGTGTGATGAAAAACAGGTGTATTACAAGGATAATAAGAAAATAATAACTTATTGTATTGTACTGGTTTTACAACATGTACGGCTATTACTTTCCTTAAAACCAGTTCTTGACCATAAACCTAATCTGCAATGATTCTAATCTGCATCTTATTTTTTAGCCTTCTAAAACTGCCAGAATATCAAGCTGGATTCAGAAGAGGGTGGGGAACCACGGTGACATCATTGCTGATGTCAGGTGGATATTAGCTGAAAGCAGAGAATATCCGAAAGGTGTCTGTCTATGTTTTATGGACTATGCAAAGATATTTGACTGTGTGGATCATAAAAAATTATGGATAACAGTTCAGAAAATGGGAATACCAGAGCACCTAATTGTACTCATGAGGAATCTGTACGTGAACCAGGAAGCAGTTGTTCGAATAGTACAAAGAAACACTGCCTGGTTTAAAGTTGGGAAAGGTGTGCGTGAGGGCTGTATACTTTCACCCTATCTCTTCAATTTATACGCTGAGCAAATAATCCAAGAAGCTGGACTTTATGAGGAAGAACGCAGCATCAAGATTCGAGCAAGACTCATTAACAACCTGCGTTATGGAGATGACACAACTCTGTTTGCTGAAAGTGAAGAGGATTTAAAACATTTACTTGATGAAGATCAAAGATCATAGCCTTCAGTATGGGTTGTGACATCAACATCAACAAAATAAAAATCCTTACAATTGGATCAATATGCAACTTC
Source organism: Pedetes capensis (assembly GCA_007922755.1). Taxonomy (NCBI): domain Eukaryota; kingdom Metazoa; phylum Chordata; class Mammalia; order Rodentia; family Pedetidae; genus Pedetes; species Pedetes capensis. The sequence continues at coordinate 91,502 of VMDO01003094.1, forward strand.
ACAATAAATGGAGAAAAGACTGAGGTTGTCCATGATTTTACTTTACTTGGTTCTACAATCAACACCTGTGGAAGCAGCAGTCAAAAAGTCAAAAGACACATTGCTTTGGGAAAAGCTGTGGTAAAAGATATCTTTAAAGTATTGGAAGTAAAGGTGTCACATTGAAGACAAAGGTGCACAGGCTCATGCCATGGTATTTTCAGTCGCATCATATGGTTGTGAAAACTAGTCACTGAACAAGGGAGACAGGAAAAGAGCTGAGGCTTTTGAATTATGGTGCTGGAGATGGATATTGAATATACCATGGACTGCCAAAAGAACCAAGAGATATGTCCTAGAAGAAGTGCAACCAGAGTGCTCAATGGAAGCAAGCATGGCTAGACTGAGTCTTACATATTTTGGACATGTAGTCAGAAGGGACCAATCCCTGGAGAAGGACACCATGTTTGGGAGAGTGGCAGGTCAACGAAGAAAAGGAAAACCCTCCACTAGATGGATTGATACAATGTCTGCAACAATGGGCTTAAACACAAATAAGATCGTGTGCTTGGCACAGAATTGGGGAGTGTTTTGTTCTCTGTACATAGGGTCACTGTGAGTCTGATCTGACTTGACAGCCAGCACCTAACAACAGCAAAACTGTTGAAATTAGATTCAAGAATATATGGAATATAGCTGGACGCAGTTGCGCATGCCTATAATCCCAGCAGCTTAGAAGGCAGAGGCAGGAGGATCGCACGTTCGAGACCAGAGGCAGTCTGTGTAATTTAGCGAGACCCTGTCTCAAAAAGTAAAAAAATGGGCTGAGGATGCAGCTCAGTGGTCCAGCACTTGTAGAGCACGCAAGCGCAAGGCCCTGAGTTCAACCCCCAGTACCACCAAAAAAAAAAAAGGAATATGACTTTTATGTCCAAAAACAAAAGAACTTTTAAATCATTAAATAAATTAATCAAAAATATAAATATTAAAAGAGAAGTTTAGCTAGATGACTTTATAAACGATAGTATATACTTTTTGAGCCAAGTGTTTATAACAATTTAAATAGCTACATAACAGAAACTAAATTGTATCTTGTCTACAGCTATAGCACCCTGGCATCTGATGCTGCCTGATCTTGGAAGCTAAGCAGGGTCAGCCTGGTTAGTACTTGGATGGGAGACCACCTGGGAACACCATGTGCTGAAACTTGAGAGAAGGACCCGGCAGCCCACTCCCAAAAAACAATCAGCCATTGAAAACCCTATGAATAGCAAAGAAGCACTAACAATAGTGTTTCGCCTGTTGTACATAGGGTTGCTATGAGTCAGATACTGACTTGATGGCACCTAACAACACAACAATCAAATTTTTAAAATTTTTATAAAAGTGCTTTAAGATGGTCCAGCACTTGCAGAGCATGCAAGCACGAGGCCCTGGGTTCAACCCCCAGTACCAGGGGGTGGGAGAGAGTACTTTAAGACAAATTCTGCCGGGTGCGGTGGTGCACACCTGTAATCCCAGCAGCTCGGGAGGGGGAGGCAGGAGGATCGCAAGTTCGAGACCAGAGGCAGTCTGTGTAATTTAGTGAGACCCTGTCTCAAAAAGAAAAAAAAAAAAAAGGGCTAGGGGAGCAGCTCAGTGGTCCAGCACTTGCAAAGCATGCAGGTGCGAGGCCCTGGGTTCAACCCCCAGTACCGCAAAAAAAAAAAAAAAAAAAAAAACAAGTTCTTTTATTTTCACTCACTCATCCAAATCTTTATTAAATATCTTCCATAAGTGCAATCCTGTGTTAAAGATTAAGGGAGCGCAAAGATGAATTTTAAAAGTGTACCATCTCTCAAGTACTTTACAATCTAATGATAGCAGCAAGCAGTTTAACATCAACTGCAGAAAAGGAATTATAAGTAAACATATGCTCCTGGTTGAGAAAAATCACCTTATTTTTTTAAAGCATAAATTACCCATCAGGGGATGTGGCTACTACATGTATTTTTTATTAGTTAATCCTATTTTAAACAACAATATGCTTAACAAGGAATAATTACTTGTAAATCATGTATCATATTTGAGCAAAAATGTGCCTAGTATTAAAAAATTAAATCTGAACTATTTTAAAGATTTGTCTTAGGCATGTGGTTATGCACAACTTCAGTCTATATAAAACAAGGATGTTATTTACCTCTTAAGATTCTAACTCACAGATGCCATAATTATTTCCTTGTGTAATGATACACAGTGTTAAAAAATTAGTATAAAAGCTTTCCTAATGTTTTATCTATCAAAAATAATTGGGAAGGGTTAGGTGTGTGGCTCAGTGGTGGAGTGCACGCTTGGCATGTTCAATCGCCAGCACCAAAGGAAAAACAAAAAAAGTGATGATGTGGATAATTTGCATAATTTAATAGTAAGCGCTCAGTGCTGAAATAAATGTAGATTTGCAAGTACCTGTTTTTTCTACAGTCTATTACTTTTTAAAAAATGGCTCAGATAAGAAACTTAACATACCTAAGAAAAAAAGTTTGAGGACTCATTTTGTGAAATGTACCGCAGAGAAAATGGCCAAATAGTGTGATTAAAAATCTTCACTGATAAATGCAAGACAAACTCTTATAGTTTTGAGTCTATAGAGGCCCAACATGAACAAAAAGCTTGCTAAAATGATTGTGATAGGTTGCCAGCAATTTTTAGTAGTGGAGGCTGAAGGAGCTTCGAGGGCCTCCAAGATATGAATCTCTAGAAAATCATCTACTAGAAACTTCCCTGAGGAGGCTGAGGCAGGAAGATCACAAATTTAAAACAAGCAAGCAAACAAACAAACCTAAACCCCCTTTCCAGAATGCTGTTCTGTCCAAAAAGGCTGATGATAGGACTAAAAATAGTGCCAGCAAAGGGGGAGCCACACACATGAGGTACAGTGACCAACAGACAAGGTGACCACAAAATACTTTTCCTACACTACACTTTCAAACTTTTAAAATCTGAGTACTAAAGTGTAACACAATTGTAGTCATGAAAAATGTTTAAGAAAATCTGAGATTTATTTTTGTATCTCAGAATTTACATGGTGGTAATACTCTGCTTGGGAATCAATGATCTGAACATCTGACCCTGGTTTTGGGTTCAAAGTTCACATTCGGTCAACTTCTGAAAAAGGGCCAGGATGGCCAGTTGTGGTGGTGCATACCTCTAATCCCAGCACTTGTGAGGCTGAGGCAGGAGGATCACTAGTTCAAGGCCAGTCTGAGCTGCACAGCAAGACAAGCCTTTAAAAGAAAAATAAAGGCAGGATAGCATACATACATTGAAAAAAACTGAAAATGAAAAGTCCAACTTTACCTCCATCTTCTAGTCTACAACCTGTAGTAAGTCCCTATTTACGAACCAAAATGTATCTGCAAGGTGAAAATCCTGACCTTCACAATTCCAGTGACACAGGTGAGGCAGTGACAGAACACAGTGACAACTACGGAGCCGTGGATTGAATCACACGAGCAACTCGTGTGTGAAGGTGGCAGCTCCAACCCCTCCTCATCCTCCCCACACTTCCTCTATGCACACAGCTCTGCTACAACTGCTGTGCTTGCTGGTGAACTCAACGCAGTTCATGGTCAGTTAGCTCACTAAGGCTCAAGTCAGATCCAAAAAATGCTACAGCCTCAATATGTATGAAGGATATATTCTGGGACTTTGGAAATCCTTCAGTTCTTAAAGACCACTAAAGCATATAATTTATCATAAGAAATTGACTTAAGATAACCAAGAGATAACAGCTATAGCAAGATGTCAGTGCTCGTGCACTAGCTCAGGGGCTCTCCGCCGGGATGGAGATGGAATCAGCTGGAGAGCTTACCAAATCCTGAAGCGCGGGGCCCACTCCAGAGCAGGTTACAAATGCGGTCCAGAGATGACAAGTTCATTAAGCCCAAGTGCATTTCTAAGGCTTAGCCATGGTTGAGAACCTATATCTGGCTAAATGATTTGCTCTAGCACAGAGGCTTCGATTTCATTAGGTAAAACTAGACTTTGCTGCTACACAGGACTGCTGTGCGTTGAAGGTCCACCAAGTACTAAGTACACAACCTTAGGAAAATTATATAACATCTTTGAGTCTGATTCTTCACCTGTAAAATGCAGATACACCACAAGTGTGGCTTTGAAGAAGAAAATATGCAATGCATATAATGCACTCAGAACAGTGCCTGGTGTTGAATAAGCACTTAGTAAGCCATTGGTGGGCTGGGATTTAGCTCAGTTGGTAGAGCATCGCTCTGCAGTCTCTGAGGTCCCGAGTTTGATTCCCAGCCCCGCACAAATGGGAGAAGGATGTGGCAACGCACTCCCAAGGCAATCCCGAAACAGTCAGCCATTGAAAACCCTATGAGGGTCACTATGAGTCGGACTCAAATCGACGGCACCTAACAACAACAAGTCATTGGTAATTTGACCAATTACTTCAAGCCGTGGACGGTCCAGTTCCTGGCAGGCAGCTAAAATCATAAACGTTAACTGCCTGAATACAAGGAAGCATCTGCATGCTAGCAGAACAATGACCAACATGATCAACTCCTTCCCATTTTCTCCCAACCACTGGAATGAGTTTATATCTTACCTGTTCTGGGGACAATCGGCACTTCAGTTTCCAGTGGTGTCAGCCTGGGGTCTTTCATGGTCACTGCAGGGAAAACACATGCATATGTGTATATAATGGCCTTACAACAAAGTAGAATCCCAGACTCAACTGGAAGGAGTTTAGGGTTCATCGGGTACAACTCCTTCCTACTATCCCCGACGGGTTGCCAACTGGTTTCCACTGGAATGAACGCTTACAATCAATCATTAGGAGCACGTGCTCTTATCTGCATTTCTCAACAGCGGGTTGCTGGAAAATTCTTTGTATTGCACAGAACTTGTGTAATCTCTGCCTTTTGTTAACTATTAGAGCTATCAACAAGGGGCAGGAGAGGCTCTGAAACAAGTTCCCAGTTGAAATCTGACCTCTGCCACTTGCTAGATGTGTGGCTTTTGGCTTTTTACCCTAAGTCTCTAACATCTAACCTTGTGTTATCTCTCTGTGAGGTGAGAATACTGGAACCACAGGAGGCCAGGGAGGGGGCAGACATGGCCCAATCCAGAAGCTCTGCACAGGGCACTAGGTAAGCTTGCCTCACCTCACGTGCCGCACCTCCTGCCAGCCCTACCACCCTGCCTTACAAGTCCTTAAATTTCTCAGCCAAGCAGCATCACCTCCCTGCCTAAGGACCACACACCCAACCCCTGTGCCTCCTTCTAAGCTAACTCTTTATTCTCAAAGTCTCAGCCTACATTCTTACTTCATCAGAGGACCCTTCTTGGGCCTCCCCTGCCCTCCCACTCCCCTGCCTCAGACTAGGTCAGGCCCCCTGATATATTAGCAGCCTATATTTCTTTGTCCCTTCCCACAACCCAATTAAATACGTGTAATGAGTTACTACACATGTCTGGCTCACTGGCAGCTACACTGGGGAGAGACTGAAGCCTGCTCAGTGCTCTCTCTCCAGCAGCTAGCACAGTGTCTGGCACTTGTTGACTGAGTGGCTGGGAGTTAAAATATTTCTTAGATAAGCATACAGCGCCTAACTCTACCTGCGAGCAGCACAGCCGAAGGCTAAGCTGCCTGTGTGACAGGCATAAGGTGTTGGCAGCAGCTACTTCTCTACTCTCTTTCCCCATTTTGCTCTACTTCAGTCCAAATTATCTCGTTATCCTAGTTAGGAGTACATATAAATACATTGCAGTTTGCTTTTAAAATATGGGCCCTTCAAGCTGGGTGTGGAGGTACACACCTGTAATCTCAGTACTCAGGAGGCTGAGGCAGGAGGATCGACTCAAGTTCAAGGCCAGCCCAGTCTACATAGTGAGTTCCACGCCAGTCTGAACTATACAGCAAGACCCTATGTCAAAAAATACCAAAAAATACCAAAAAAAAAAAAAGAAAAGAAAAAAAAGAAAAAGAAAAAAAGAAAAAAATCACGGTCCCTTCAACCTATGTTTATGTTTAAGGGTGACCTGATCAAAAGAATGTAAACTCCATGAGGACAGGGGCCATACATTTGAGATACCCAGACCTATCTTGATACCTGGCCCAAAGAGGCAAATATACCATTTAGGTACTACGATTGAATCAGCTTCTCTGATAGCCATTCCTGGGCTAAATATACAATATGACAGCTGGGCCTCATATACCATATATGCCTATTTACACCGAGCATAGAAGGCGGCTGGAAACAAGCTCTGTAATACACAGTCCTGGTCAAAGTCAAGAGGATTGAGCAAGACTCAACAACTAAAGTCCCTCACTCCAGATGACAGGGTAATTATAGTTCCATGTGGAGCACAGTCAGGGAATTCACGCCAACGGTCCTCAGTGGCCTCTGTAGGTGTATGAGCAGGTGTATGGGCTGCAGGCCACATGGGCCTTCAGAGAGGACTGCAAACAGGGAATGCTGCCTAGCCACCCTTGCTCCACCAAGCCAGAGAGCTAGAATTGGTACAGGAATCTCACACGTTCAGAATCCTGACACCAGTTGTTAACTCAGTGCACCACACTGACTTCCTGCTGTCATGAATCCCAATCCCTGAAAAGAAATATCTAAGGCAAGAGTAAAATTAAGACACCCCAAGACGAGATCATGAAACCTGTCCAGCACACTACTATAGGCAATCAATCGGTGGTTTCCAACCAGTAGGCAACATTAAGACTTAACTTCTTTTTCACTACAAAAATAACTTTTTAAAAAAGGTAATGAAACTAAATTAGAATCAGTTTTTGATAGTTTGTCACAGGCTACCGTAATTTATATTTTTAAGTGTTCACTTGCTTATTCAGGTCTATTTAAATCTTGCTCTGTGGGGACTTGTTGTTGTTGTTGTTGTTGTTGTTGTTGTTGTTAGGTGCCATCGAGTCGTATCCGACTCATAGCGACTCTCATAGGGTTTTCAATGTCTGTTTCCAGATTGCCTTGGGAGTGGATTGCCAGGGCATTCTCCCATTTTTGCGGTGCTGGGAATTGAACTCGGGACTTCAAGAGACTGCAGCGCAGCACTCTACCAACTGAGCTAAATCCCAGCCTCTGTGGGTACTACTGCACAATTACTCAAGTCAATAAAGCGAGATGTGATGTGTAAACCCCCTGAATGGAAGGAAGGAGTGTGGAAGGAAACATCTTCCCAACATAAAAGGAGGCTCAATTCCCCATCTTGTCTTCAAACATCAAGAGAGAAAAGAAACATGCCCTCAGAACTACATATGTCTTTCATTGATATTTGGCCCCAAAGTTGTGTTCTTGCCTACATGCAACATTGTAACCTCACACCCAGAAGCAGTCTTTGTGAAGACAAATACAGAGCAGGCATGAGGAAGCGGAGGCCTCTGTGTTTCACCATCTTCCCATTTAACAAAAAAAGCATCAGTTGATTTGTTTCCAGAGTCCGTCTTAATTAAGTTTATTTTTATGTGTTTGCAGATAGATGGTTTATATGCCTCAATTACTGATGAACTCCAATATGACAGCCATAGAAAGCTGCCATCAGCAGGATCTGCACACATTTTTTCACATATCTCTGCTCTAAGCAAGACATATTACGAGTTTTGAGGCCCAAGGGCCACATATACCTTTTTATGCAATACTAGTGGCAGGTACCTAAAATGCCTTATTTAATGAGCATTTTAGATAAAATTATCCATTGAATACTCAGACTTGTAGAAAACCAGTGTTGTGGTATGTGGCCAAGAAACAAACCCCTAGGCCTCCTCAAGATGTGAAGCACATAAAAGAGGTAACTGCATACCAAATAGCCTAAGATAGTTTTGTACGCATTTGTCTAAGATGTACAAACCCATCTGCAAGTATAAGTGAAGGTAGATGTCTCTTCATTATAACTTATTTCCTATATTCAAGTTTTTAATCTATAAAAGTCCAAAGACAATTCAGACACAGATCCATGCATAGAAAGTCTACTTCATTATCAGGTATACACTAGATGGAGCAAAAATGTCATGACACTGTGTTAATATTCAGCTCTGGCTCATGAACTCTCAGATGATTTCTTAGAGCAATATTCTCTCCAGTGAACCAGGCTGCCTTCAGCACTAACGCTTCTAAAATGAGTAAGGAATTGGTCCAGTTCTCTCTCCTTATGGATGCACAGAAGAAGAACAGGGCGGAAATACTACTGTACTTAGAGTAAAAGCTGCCAAACCTGCCAAAAAGCAGAGGTATGCGTGACTTACACAGTCTTAGCAGGTGAAGCCATCAGGAGAACTCCAACATGCCAGATTCTCCTTTCGAAATTTCTGCCCTTAGGGGCTCTGATGGACAGCTCCCTAAAGTAATGTGCCTGTACAGCCAGAGCTCGATTTTGGGAAGGCACATCTCTTCTACAAATAAGTCTTATGTTTTGACTTTCTATCAGCACGCACTAAATTATTTACCAAGAAAGTAATGCCCCAGTAGATACCATGTGTTAGCATGTATGGTTCAGAAAATCATTATAAAGAGCTTCCCCTAAGAGAAATAGGACCAAACTTGTGAAGTCTCTGCAGGTTTCAAGTTTAGAGGACCAAAATATAAATATTTAAAGGCAGAAAAATTTGACAGGACAGTGGTTCTCAAAATGTGGACCTCAAATCATCAGCACCAACACTGCTTAGGAATTTGTTAGAAATGCAAATCTGTGGGCCTTGCTCCAGATCTCTGAATGAGAAACTTTGGGAAGGAGGTCTCTGAGGGGATTCTGACATCCACTAAAGGGTAAGAACCACCACCATCTAGGAAGAAAGAGTGATGAAGCCAACATTCATTCATTCATTCATTCACATCTGCTTCGGGACTCAAAAGAAAAAAAAAAAACTAAACAAATCTTGGAAAAAAACCTAATGGGATTCTGCCAGGTGCTAAAGGTGCCAGCACAGACTGAATGCCAAGTCCACAGTTAGTAGGTTACATACCTAAGTTCTTATAATTTTTTTAAAACGTGGCACTCTAAGGTTGAATTTCCAGTGAAGTGTAAAAATCTTCCAATACAGAAGTTTAATAAGATGACCTACTACATAAGCAGCACATAAATCTACCTTGAAAAGACTAGAGGGGGAAAAAAGATTACTTTTAATACAGCCCAAGTCTATTCTTTTGTTTTTGTTTTTTGGGACAGGGTCTTGCAGTGTAGCCCATGCTGGCCTTGAACTTGTGAGATCCTCCTGCCTCAGCCTCCCTGAGTGCTAGGATTGCAGGAGTGTACCACCAGGCCTGGGTGTCCCAAGTCCATTCTTAAGAGCAGTAATCTCACGCTGGTTGGGCTTTAAGCTAAGTCCATGAAGACTCTGAGGCTATTTCCAAAATTCCATATCTGTATGCAAGTTTTGATGGTGAAGGGACATAAATGGGCAAAGGAAGGGATACTGGTCCACAGCTTTTCAGTTCTTAAGCAAGGAACTGAGCCTCTTTTCCCCAATTGCCACCGTCAAAAAGTTAAAACTACTGAATAAGTGACCTTATTTGGTCTCTAAGCCTCAGTGTCTGTTTTTACCCAGACCCTGAAGGCTGTAGGAAGAGTAACCAGGATCAGACATAAAATCCTTCATATAGTGTATCCCATGAAGTACTCAATTAGTATAAACTTTTTTATAACAATATTACTACCAGACAAAATGTACTGCTGGGTACATAGTGATCAGCAGTCTAGCCATTTAATAGCTGGTATCTGAAACACTGGGAAAAAACATTTATATAATTTAAAACGGATACACTTTTGTGTTTGTTACTGTGCTCTGCGAAGGACACAAAGTAGCACAGGTGTTAATGTCTGAAGACAGGAAGGGCACTGCATCTGCTCTTCCCATCACTTCCTATGGGGCCTTCCCTCACACTACCAACACAGGGGGAGGTTAAGATCGCCAGTTGCTGCTCAAACAAATCATGGTCCCTATAGCCATTACTATTTTACAAAGTGACTTAGGACTTACAGGCTAGTAAAAACCATGCCTTGTGTGGTATTAAAGTTAAGTTTTTAAAAGAAATTTTACTCATTAGATGTCAATCTGAACTCATTCAACCTTAAAAAGTATTGTTACTTTTTGTTATTTCCCTGTATACAACAAAAGTTAGCACTCCAGAAGAGCAGGGACAAGAAGAAACTAGCAAGGTCCTGAGATCATGCATCTTTTATGTATGTGTGAGTGTAACATAAAATTTTATTTCCCCCATTAAAATGGACAATAATTTACTAATTTGTAGCACCTACAGGCTTAAGAAGTAAATCAGAAGCAGGGCATGGTGGGGCATGCCTGCAATCCCAGCATCTGAGAAGCTGGGGCAGGAGGGCTGATGGGAGTTCCAGGCCAGCCGGGCCTACAAAGCAAGATCCTGTCTCGAAAAAAACAGGAGAGAGAGAAAAAATAAAAATAAAAGAAATAAATCAGAGAAAGAATAATCTCAAATTGTTTATGGGTGATCTTTTGAAGAGCGATTTAAAAGGGAAAAAATAAATATTTCATGTAAACCAAATTAAATAGTTATCAACTGAGGATCCGAGACTAAAAAACTCAGTGTCTGAGTATACATATATATAATGCAAACAACTACTAATTTAAATGGTATTAAGTAGACTTTCTTTCATGCCTGCAGCTACTTTTGTGACCAAACTAACAATTTCTTTCTTTCTTTCTCTCTTTTTTTTTCTTTTGCGGTACTTGGGGGTTGAACCCAGAGCCTCGCACATACTTTACACTGGGCAGCACCTCCAGCCCACTTTTTGTTTTTTATCATGAGACAGGGTCTTGCTAAATTACATAAGCTGCCTCCAGCTATAACCTGCCCAAGTCACTGGGATTACAGGTGTGACCCACCACCAGCCCAAAGCTAATCTTTCAAAAAGAGATTTACAATATGGAGAATTTACAGGGATTTATCTTTTATTTACTTACTTACTTACTTACTTTTGGTGCTGGGGAGTTGAACCCAGAGCCTCACATATGCTTTTTTGCAAGAGCTTAGCCACTGAGTCATACCCCAGCCCATTTTTTACGTTGTGTTTTGAGACAGCCTCGATAAATTCGATCCTCCTGCCTCCCAAGTCACTGGGAAAGACATGTGCCCGGCCATGATTATCTTTTAAAGATACTGTGACATAAAGGATAAGCAGGTACTCACCCTATCAGGTGGACTGCAAGTCGCTAATTTGCTTGGGCTGAGTCAGTGGATTTAGTTAGAATGTTTAACTAAAGCCCAAGAGGACTTTAAATCACAGAAATTCAGACTAGAAATATTTATCAATTTACAATGCAATTCTTTTATTTCACAGTTGAGGAAACTGAGACTCAGAGAACTTCAGTGACTTGTTGAAGGTTGAAAGCTCTTTGACTCTTTAGTAAAGTTTGAAATGGCTGATGTATTACTATATTTGATTCATTGGCATCCAAGAATATCCCATGAATTCCAGGAGAAGCTAATTTTAGTTCCTCATGGCACCAGAACCCAGAAATGAACATCACCTACAGCCTCACAAACTCCGAAAGAAGACAGAGCTGTGAGATCAAAACAGCTCTAATTCAGAGCTCAAAACACACATAACTCCGCACTTCAGAGGCTAGAAGCTATTTTAAGAAATGTCCCTAATATAAAATGTAAATTAAAAGAGAAAATAGACAAAATGATGCTTTAAGTCGGTGGGCATCAATCTTGGGTGCCAATCAGACTCAGATTTCTTCCAAAGTATGTCCACAGCCAAGGTGTCCTCTGAGACAGGAGATGCAGGCTCACCCACTATAGGGCCAGAGGTTCTGATGAACACTCCAGTTCCAGGTCCCTTGTTTCTGGCACTTATGTTATTCTGCAAACATTACATATATAGGTGCACATTAGATTTCCCCCGGGAAAATTTCACCTCACAAATGAAACAAGGAATGCACAGAAGGGCTCTATCACACCACCAACAATGACAGTACCAGATGTCTCTGTTCTCAATGCAATGAGAAAGAGTACAACTGAGTCACAAGGTTTGAGACTGTTCAATTTAATGAAAACACGTAAGAAGGCTGGTAGCCTCTTCCTAACTGGAAATTTAGGAACATACCCAGGGTTTATGACACCAGGAAATGCATGAAGCAAAGAAAGCTTACATCATCTGCCCTTCTAGGCACGTGATGTAAGAGTGTTTTGGATAAGATATTAACTTTGGTAAGAGGATATTTTCCACTTACATCCTCTATAAATACCCCTTAAGTTTACACCAGGTGGTTGGCGGGGAGAGCCTGCAGCTCCCCAGGGCAATAGCAAAGAATGGTTCTGTGTTTCTAAGGAGCCTCATTTGCCTGATGCATGACTGTTAAAGGTACACACTTCCCCACAAAACCCTAAATCACGCCTCATATTTGCATACTCCAGGTTTATTCAGGAATGCTCAACTTAAGAATCACAAGTGGCTGCTCAGTAAATCAGAGGCTCCCCAAAGATTAGATTGTGTAATGCTTCTTGAAATTTACAACTCCATTTTTCCAGCCTCTTTGAATTCAGATGACTCCAAGTTGATCCCAAAGTTACAAATCAAAGCACCTTAGAAGAGTATTATTCTATTTTAGTGCTTTTACAGCTTACTCTGCGAAAAGCGCTATTTCCATGCTTCCTACTAAAAAAAAAAAAAAAAAAAAAAAAAATTCCGACAAGGATTTTAGCAGGATTTCTTCTTGCAATAAACACATCAGTTTTATAAAAATATGAAATACTTTACAGCCTAATTTAGACTAGCAAATTCGCAGGCACAACACTGTCATCTGAAACAAAAGCATAAGGCATATAAAAAAGAAATGCACCTCCTTCAAAATTAAACACACACACACACACACACACACACACACACACAGTCTCTTTGGCCAAATGATTAATTCTAATCACTTAATGACAGGCTACCTTTGATCAAATAACAGGCAAACGAAAGAGTGTATCTTTTAGAATCCATCAGACCTCAGTTCCACTCCTGGCTCAGAGCAGGGGGTGTGACCTTGGCCAAGTCACTCCAGTCTCTCCAGGCCTCAGTTTCTTCATCTGCACACGAGCAGCGGCTGCCTCTTCCTTTGTCCAGAACCAAAGGGACGACTGCTGAGCCCTTCCACAGTGCCTGGCACTCGGAGAGCAACCCGTCAACACCAGCTGCTGCTGCGAGTTCGCAGGGCCGCGCTCGCTCCAAAGTCTCCCCATCCAAACCCAAACCACGGGAAGCAAAACCCCTCCGCGCAGGCAGAACGAGGCAAGCGCGTTCATTCCGCAAGGCCCCTCAGCCCGCAGGCTCCGCGCCGACCCATTCCTCAAATGAATGAATGAGAGCCAGGGAGCTGCTCCGCGAGCCGCTGTCCCCTAGGAGCCGCCCGTCCGGACTCGAGGGCTGCGGGCTCTCGCCCTCGGCTGAGGACCCACACCTGCATCCATCCCCGAACGAGGCGACCCCGGGGAGCCGCGATGCCCGCAGGCGGCCTCCATTCATTCTCCAGCGTCCCCCACGGGCCGCCCGGGTCCCGCCCCCCGCCGCGCCCGCCGCGGCCCCGCGCAGCCCGCTGAGCCCGTCAGCCCGGAGCTGGGGGGCCCGGCCGAGAACCCCCTCCTGCCCGCCCCGGGAGCCGGGGCGCGGGGTCGGCCGCCAGTGAGGGCGAGGCGCCGGGCGCGCCGGCCTCGGCTCCCCAGGGCCCCGCCGGGTACAGCGCGCAGGCGGAGGGAGGGGAGCCCCGAACCCCCATCCCCGGCCCCCTGCCCAGCCAGCGAGCCCCGCGCCCCGGGCCCCCTCGGCACCCCCCGGTCTGCGATCGCGTTGCCCGCGCTGCCCAGAAGAGCCCCCATGAAAACGCGGGGGAAACACCCCCATACTCACCCACCGTCTCCTCCCCCTCAGCTGTTTACCTCACAGTTCCCCCAGCCTACAGGGCGCCGCCATCTTGGACGTACGGCACCTCCCCCTCGTCGTGAATCCGTCGCCACGCCGGCGGCCTCCGCTGCGAAAAAGAGTCCTCCGGTGGCCGCGCTCTCCCCACGCCTCACCACCCCGGGACGGGTGATGGAGGCCAGCATCCTCGCCTCCTTGAAGAGGCCGCGCCAGTCATAGCTGATGGCGCGGTCTGGACGAAAAGGAGAAAGAAAAACCCAAGAGTTCCCGTGGGGGGCGGGGCGGCGGAGGGATCCCGAAAGGAGGCCGCTAGACGATCTTGTGACTCCGAGAAGACAGAAAGAAGGGCCGGCGCGGGGGGGCGGAGCCTCGCGGGCCCGAGGGGCGGGGCAGGCCACGTGACGGACGGCGGGAGCACTGGGGCCGAGGTATAAACAAGCCGGCCGCGCTGGGTGTGGTGCGAGCTGTTGTCCACCCTGGGTTCTCCGCTGTGCGCCGCTTCTCCCGCCTGGAGCCCTGGGGTCTGCGTGTGCGCGCCCTCGATCCTGAGTCCCAGGGAGACACTGGGGCCCGCGGGGGCGAACGGCCTACCCGGTCACCCCGGGGAAGGAGTAAATAAGGCCAGGGCAGCCCTCTTTTTCTTTTGCAGAGTGTGTGCAAAAGTCCGCCACTGGGATTCGGGAGAACCCCACTGGCTACAGGTTACTGACATTTCATGCCTAGTCGTGACACCTGCGGAAAACCCGCTCTAGTAAGAGAAGTCACCTTTAGAGTCGACACACCTTGCTTGCTTTCCTGCCACTTCCTCCCTGTGAAAAGGCGTTAAGTGTTACAGAGCTGGGTATAATATTCGCGAAGTGAGGACTCGATGTACAGCATGCAAAGTGTTTAGCACAGGGTCCCTTGCCTAGTGAATACTCAGTAGGTGCCGGCCTTACCATCAGGCAGAACACAAGCCAGGAGGAGGAGAAGTCTAGCCATGGGATCTGAAAGGCTTTTTTTTTTTTTTTTTTTTTTTACTTTTTGATACACGGTCTCACTAAATTATGCAGACTGCCTCTGTTCTCAAACTCGCGATCCTCCTGCCTCCACCTCCCGAACCACTGGGATTACAGGCATGCGCCACCACGCCCGGCATGAAAGGCTTTTTGAAAGGGGCATCACACTGGGTTATTTACTTATTTATTTGCTTGTTTTTGAGATAGGGCCTCCCTGTGTAGCCCAGGGCTGGGAATTAGCTCAGTGGGTAGAGCGCTGTGCAGCAGTCTCTGAGGTCCTGAGTTCAATTCCCAGCACTGCAAAAATGGGAGAAGGGCCTGGCAATCCACTCCCAAGGCAATCCCGAAGCACTTAGCCATTGAAAACCCTATGAGGGTCATTATGAGTCGGATACCCACTCGACGGCACCTAACAACAACATTTAGGCTGGGATTTGGCTCAGTTGGTAGAGCGCTGCGCTGCAGTCTCTGAGGTCCCGAGTTCAATTCCCAGCACCACAGAAATGGGAGAAGGACCTGGCAATCCACTCCCAAGGCAATCCCGAAACAGTTAGCCATCGAAAACCCTATGAGGGTCGCTATGAGTCGGATGCCGACTCAATGGCACCTAACAACAACAACAAGTGTAGCCCAGACTGGTCTCCTACTTAATAATTCTCCTTCCTTAGCCTCCCCAGTGCTGGGATTACAGATGTGCGTCACCAATCCCAGCTCTCAGATTGGGGTTTTGAAGGAAAGGTGGGTTTTATGAAATAGAAATAGGAGAGGCAGCTAGCTGGAGAAGAGTGTTCAGGCAGAAGAACTGAGAGAGCGAGAGCCTAGAAGCAAAGAAATGCCAAGTGAGTTATGAGAAAACCAAGTGTGTCAGGGGAACCACTTGGGTCACAATGCAAAGAGCTTGTAGTAAGGGGCCAGATGTGTGAGTAGCCAGCACAGCGGGTGCTGTGATATTCTGAGAAGGCCCTGGGTGGTCCAGGTTAGGCCTGCTGTCTTTGTGAGAATTAGAAAAAAACGCACCCCTCTGAGCCCATTGGCCACATGAGCAGAGTCCAGCTTGTGGTCCCTCTGCCCTCTCATGACCCCCATCCTTCCTGGGGCCTTTGAGCAATGAACTTTTTTTTTTTTTTTTTTTTTTTTTGTGGTACTAGGGGTTGAACCCAAGGCCTCATGCCTGCATGCTCTGCAAGTGCTGGACCACTGAGCTGCACCCCCAGCCCATTTTTTTTACTTTTTGAGACAGGGTCTTGCTATCCTTGCTATCTTGATATCCTTGCTATCAGGGCGATCCTCTCGCCTCCGCCTCCCGAGATGCTGGGGTTACAGGTCTGCACCACAGTCCCTGGTGGCAGCAGTGAACATTCTTTATACCCTGGGGCTGGGGCCATGCGGGCATGAGGAAGGTGGGGACTGAGCTGGGGATTCCACTGGTCCCACACAATCACAGAGGCAGCTGAGGGAAGCCGAGTTATGGATTCAAATCGGGGTTAGAATGCAACTTTCTGCCATCACTGTCGCTGGGTAAGCCTTGGACTCCACACCCACAACACAGGTGATAATAAGACCTATTAATGGGCAGATTACGAGCGCATCCAGTGAGGCGTTAAGATGCTCACTGAAGATGTTAACCGTGCTCACCATTGGCACCCATCAGCCCCTGGAGTGGGTCTACCAGGTGCTGAATTCTTCAGCTGGGCCAGGGCAGTCTGCTTGGAAAGGTTGAGGGAGAAGGGGAAGAAGCCGGTTGTCTAACTGTTCCACCGGTCGACAAACCATTTCACAGGAGCTGATTCCTGCCTTTGTAGTCACACTAATGAGGGTGGTGGTGATAGGTGCCGTTCAGTCAAGTCGGACTCATAGAGACACAGAAATTCAAGTGCATTCAGAGATCTCTGCGACCACCAGTGACTGGGAGGGTTAAGGTGATTAAGGAATGGAGAGTCCAGTGGGGGGACTGCTCCAGAGGCTGACCCGGGTCACCCCTCCTCCCTACCCCATCCTGCTGAAATACACTCCACTGTAAAGACAGCAGGGATACACAGAGTGCATCAACTGCTTGTTCCCAGGGGGGCCGGAACCACATTGTTACTGTTTATACAGTGTGTGGAAGAAGAATGGTAACTGTTACCTCAACATGGACCACCAGGGGCTTGGGAGAAGAGGAAGGGAAGAACAGGCAGAGACAGCCCTGCCACCCACTGTCTTCCCAGTCTGGGCCACCTGGATATTTTATGCTTCCCTGGGATTTGATTTTTGTCATTTGCCAAATAGATGTTCACCAGACCATCTACTTCCATGTACCACCCTGACGCCTCCCTGTGGCAGGGGTTCATGGCTACTAAGCCCCACACTGGCAGGTGGTACCGCTCCAGTGGGTATGCCGGGCATCTGTTGCATTAGGCTTTGCAACATCTCCCCCTTTTGAGAAATGAATTTCCTTTCTCCAATTCCTTTTTTTTTTTTTTTTTTTTGCAGTACTGGGGTTGAACCCAGGGCCTCGAGCTTGCATGCTTTGCAAGTGCTGGACCACTGAGTTGCGCCACCAGCCCTTTTTTTTTTCCTTTTTGAGACAGGGTCTCGCTAAATTACGCAAACTGCCTCTGGTCTCGAACTTGCGATCCTCCCTCTTCCGCCTCCCGAGCCACTGAGATTACAAGTGTGTGCCACCCCCTCCCTCTGGCTCTTTCCCCAATTCTTCATGTCCAGGTGGCCCTGACAAACACAGCGCTCCCCCAGGCCACCAAACCTGAACCAGGCCTAGCCAATCTGAGATTCCCATCATCTAGCCAAAGTGATTGGCCCACAGTTGGACATGTGACTTAAGCCTAGCCAATCAGAGTGCTTCCCTGGGTTGTCCTATATGGATATTAAAAGAGGTTTTCTTCTTCCGGGACAAGGAAACTGTGGCCTCTCCCATCCCCTGTAGTATAACAAGTTTTTTGAGAAGTCTGGCCAAAAGAAGAAAAGAGACAGAGATGAAGGAGGGGCTGGGCGTGTAACTCAATGGGAGAGCATGTTTCCAGCATGCATGAGGCCCTGAGTTTGATCCCCAGCACCCTGGCAGGGGAGAATATGGAACACAGAAATGCAGATTGTTAACTGCTCATTTCTGGAGTCCCTGAGGCTAAGTTTTGCCCCGGTTTCTCAAGTTCCGCAAAGCCATAACTATTTCAAGGGATGCAGGTTTCATTGGGTTTCTGTCCTTTGCAAACAATAGGCCTTCTGGATGCATTGGGACTTCAGGACACTGTTAGTCAGAAATAGCTCCCTCTCAGTAACCGAAGTTCATCCATAGTCTGTGTGGTAGCCTCCTGGTCAGTCCCCATGCCTCCAATAGCCACACATCTGTAGAATCAAGACCAGGTTCCCTGTGGTAAACCCCACCACCCTCAGGTGTCTGGCCTCTCCAGTTGCTCTCCAGCACCATGTTCTCCAGTGCCAAGGAACACCAGGAGGTTTCACATCTTGCCTTTCTCAGGCTGTCTCCCCTCCCTCCATACAGGCAGCCACCCCCTCCAGTGCTGGTCTTTCTCCACCGGCCCTTCTCCATATTTCCCCTCTACCTGCCACTGAGCTGGCTCTCCAGCTTCCTGTTGCATTCAGCCCAAGAAGTCTCCAGGTGCATCACCATCTCTTGTGTCTCTGAGGCTTCTCACACCTACCTACCTACCTTCCTTCCTTCCTTCCTTCCTTTCTTTCTTTTTTTTTTTTTTTTTTTTTTTTTTTTTGTGGTACTGGGTGTTGGACCCAGGACCTCATGCTTGCATGCTCTGCAAGTGCTGGACCACTGAGCTGCACCTCCGGCCCATTTTTTTTACTTTTTGAGACAGGGTCTCGCTAAGTTACACAGACTTCCTCTGGTCTCGAACTTGTGATCCTCCTGCCTCCTCCTCCCGAGCTGCTGGGATTACAGGTGTGCGCCACCGCGCCCGGCATGCCTTTCTTTTTAATTACCCGTTAAGGGAGCCTCTGGTACTTGGGTTGGAGGATTTCCATTGAGATCCAAAGATTAAGACAGATGGTGCTCCAGGGGTCACCATTCAAACTCCAGTGTGCTAAGGAATTCACATCACTTGGAACACCTTCCTTCCACACAGGCGCCCTCTGGTTTGTGTGACAAGGCTAGGCAGTGTTAGTGTTGGAGGTCACATGGAGTTGGATCCAGCCACAGCCCCTCAGTGTCCTGGACAGCAGAGGGTATGCACCTAAGAGCCTTGAAGAAGAAGACAAATGCCCAGACCAGAAGGGAGCAGATATGGTGACAAGGGACACCAGGCCCTGAGCAGGAAGATGCGCTGCGGGGCAATAGCCCATTGCCTGTGAGGCCTGTTGTACCTCCCGCTGCAGTCTGGGAGATGCTTCTGTATGTTTTGCTTCAGGACGGTCCATGTACTGGCTTCTGTCCCTGATAACCAGCTGAGTCCTGCCATGGCCAAGAATGTTTTCCATTCTTCTTCTTCTTTTTATTTATTTATTTATTTTTTTTTTGGTACTGGGGGTTGAACCCAGGGCCTCACACTTGCATGCTCTGCAAGTCCTGGACCACTGAGCTGCACCTCCGGCCCATTTTTTTTTTTTTTTTTTTTTACTTTTTGAGACAGGGTCTCACTAAGTTCTGCAGACTGCCTCTGGTCTCGAACTTGCGATCATCCTGCCTCTGCCTCCCAAGCCGTTGGGATTATAGGTGTGCACCACCGCGCCCAGCAAATGTTTTCCATTCTTCTTCTTCTTTTTATTTATTTATTTATTTATTTTTTGGTACTGGGGGTTGAACCCAGGGCCTCACGCTTGCATGCTCTGCAAGTCCTGGACCACTGAGCTGCACCTCCGGCCCATTTTTTTTTTTTTTTTTTTTTTTTACTTTTTGAGACAGGGTCTCACTAAGTTCCGCAGACTGCCTGTGGTCTCGAACTTGCGATCATCCTGCCTCTGCCTCCCAAGCCGTTGGGATGATAGGTGTGCACCACGGCGCCCAGCAAATGTTTTCCATTCTTCACCTGAAATACACCAGTTCTTCCTCCAAGACTCGATGCCGATGTCCACCAGGGTGTCCTCTCGGGCCCTCCAGGATAGCAGAAGGACTGCTCTGAGCTTCCCACCCATGCCCCACGTCCACTGCTGTTCACTCCCTACCTGCCTACTTAGTGGGATTGTGTGTAGGGACCCGTTGCCCACCAAACTCTCAAGTGTTCTACTGCCCCCAAGTGGCGGGATGGGCGAGAGGCCCAAAGAAGCATAGGTAGTTCAAGGTCAAAGCCTGGGGTAGCATGTATTGATCTATCACCATGCACACTGTAAAGAGTGGTAGAATTCAGCCCTGACACACACCTTTCTCACCTTTAAACCAGGCAGTGTTTCCTTGTCCTGTTCGAACAGCTGCCTCCTGGTTCATGTACAGATTCTTTGTGAGTACAATGAAGTGCTCTGATATTCCCATTCTTTGCAATGTTATCGATAATTTATTATGATACATACAGTCAGATGCCTTTGCATAGTCAATAAAACATAGATATCTTTCTGGTATTCTCTGCTTTTGGACAATAGCCATTGGATGTCAGTAATGATGTCCCTGGTTCCCCTCCCTCTTCTGAATCCGGCTTGATTTTCCGGCAGTTCCCTCTCTATATACTGCTGCAGTCATTTTTGTGATAGCAAAATTTTACTTGCATGTGATATTAATGATACTTTTGCTATTTTTCACATTCATTTGGAGCCCCTTTCTTGGGTCTAAGAACTAATACGGATCTCTTCCAGTCTGTTGGCCATGTATTTGTTTTCCAAATTTCTTGATATAAAAAAGCACCTCCAATCTTATAAAACTAAAAATAGATCTACCGTATGACCCAGCTATAACACCATTGGGAATTTATCCAAAGGGTGATGTATCATCATACCACAGAGACACCTGCATCTCCATGTTCAATACAGCACTTTTCACAATAGCAAGGATATGGAATCAACCAAAGTGCCCTTCAACAGAATGGATTAAAAAAAAAAGAACTATGGTACATATGCACAATGGAATACTACACAGCAATCAAAAAAGAAATAATGCCATTCGCAGCAAAATAGATGGAATCGGAGAAGATTATTATAAGTGAATGAACACAAGCTCAGAAAGAGAAACACCATATGTTCTCACTCATAGGTAGGAGCTGAATCAAAATTATAAAAAGGAAAAAATCCTATACGAAGGTCGGTTCATAATAAGAGGGGAAAAAAAAGCTAAGAATGGTATTAGTATAGATGGTCTAGAAAATGTAATAGTTCTGACAAGGTAAAAAGAAAAAGTTCACTACGGAAAAACTTTCTATCTTAAGCGGATCTGGAACCCAAGTATATATAGAAAAATATTACCATAAAAAGATAAGTAAATGGAAGAGAAGTGTTTGATGGGGGGTGGGATGGGGGGATGAAGCACACAAGAGGGTAAGGGGGAACCTATGTGAATAATGTACAATGAAATGCATATATGGAAATGTCACAATGAAAAGCATGTCAGAATGAATCACGATAAGGTGTACATTAAAATTTTCCAATAAAGAGTACTACATCTGTTTCTTGAAACATCTCTATTGGTATTCTATCAATTCTTGGACTCTTGCGTTTCACCAATTCCTTCACGGCAGCTTCCACTTCATCCGTCAGGTTTCTGATCAAATGCATCCTCTTTAAAACGGTTGGTCATCCACTAATTCTTTTTGGTATACTGACTCTGTGTATCCAATCCATCTTCTTTTGATGTTTCCTGCATCATTTAATATTTTCCCTGTAGAATTCTTCACTGTTGCCACTAGAGGCTTGAATTCTTTCTTCAATTCCTTAAGCTTGAGAAAAATAGAATGTGTTCTTCTCTTTTGGTTTTCTATCTCCAGCTCTTTGCACATGTCATTTTAATATTTAATTTTGTCTTCTCGAGCTGCCCTTTGAAATCATCTATTCAGTTCTTTAACTTTGTCATGTCTTCCTTTTACTTTAGCTGCTCAATGCTCAAGGGCAAATTTCAGAGTCTCTTCTGACATGTAATTTGGTCTTTTCTTTTTTTCCTGTCTTTTTAATAACATTCTGCTATCCTCATGAATGATGTCTTTGATGTCATACCACAAGTAGTCTGGTCTTCAATCATTAATGTCTAACGCATCAAACCTGTTCTTGAGGTGGTCTCTGAACTCAGGTGAGATATACTCCAGGTCATACCTTGGCTCTCGTACACTTGTTCTAATTTTCTTCAGTTTCAGTTTGAAGCTTCATATGAACAGTTGATGATCTCATCCACAATCAGCACCTGGTCTTGTTCTGACTTTTGATACCGAGCTTTTCCATCCTTTCATTCCACAAATGTAGTCAATTTGTTTCATGTATGTTCCATCTGGTGATTTCCATGTGTATAGTCACTGTTTATGTTGGTGAAAAAATGTATTTGCAATGGAAAGATCATTGCTCTGACAAAATTCTATCATGCGATCTCCAGCATCATTTCTGTCACCAAGGCTGTATTTTCCAACTACTGAGTCTTCTTCTTTGTTTCCAACTTTGTCATTCCAGTCACTGGTAATTATCAGTACATCTGACTGCAGGTGTGATCTATTTCAAATTGCAGAAGCTGGTAAAAATCTTCCCCTATCTTCATTTGTAGCCTTAGTGGTGGGTGCATAGATTTGAATAATAGTCGTATTAACTCACCTTTCATGTAGGTGTATGGATATTATTCTATCACTGACAGCATTGTACTTCAGGACAGATCTTGAGATATCTTTTTTGATGATGAATGCAACCCCATTTCTCTTAGTAGACGATATGATTATCTGATTCAAAATGGCCCATGCCAGTCCATTTTAGCTCACTGATGCCTAGAATGTCACTACGAGTCAGACTGGACTTGATAGCACCTAACAACCAACAAACACCATAAGTGCATATGATTATTACATGTTAATGGAAAAGAAAAGAAAATTAAAATGCCAGGGACACTGGTAGCAAAGGTAAGATGGAAAAACTTTTCAAGAAGAGGACTAAGGAGATACACAGAACTTTAGGGGTTTAAGAGCAGCTCTTGCCATGTGGCACGGCAGCCGTGATGGTTCAGAGGCTCTGCGTGCGGCTGGTCGCCATGTTTCTTTGCCACTGTGCCTCCTAATGGAATGGAAATCCCTTGAGGGAGCTGTACCCCTCAGCTGCGAATCTAGTATGTTCTTTTGCTTACTTACTAAGATTTCAGGCGCTAAGTTAATTCACTAGGGCTGTCCTAGTAACATACCACACACTGTGGCTTAAACAACAGAAACTTTTTGTGCCTCAGTTCTGAAGTCTGGAAGCCCAAGGCCAATGTGTCAGCAGGACTGGTTTTGGCTGTGAGGAGAAATAAAATCAGCCCCAGGCCTCTTGCCTCATTTTTCTGGTCATACCACTGTATGTGGTAGCTGTATTTGGTGTTGTGTGACTTGAGGTGGGCTTGGGACTTTGCCTTGAGTTGTCTTTGATGTGAGATGGGTCACTCTCTGCCTTCACTTTCATGTGGGCTTCTCCCCAGGTGCTTGTCAGGGCCCCAAATTCCCCCTTCTTATAAAGACTCCAGTTAGGGTTCCACCTTATTGTGGTATAATCTCACCTTAACTAATTACTTCTACAACACTAGGTATAGTTCTGAGGAACTATGGGGTTAAGACTTCAACATCCTAGCTGGGCACAGTGGCACACGCCTGTAATCCCAGCAACTGGGGAGATGGAGGCAGGAGGATTACAAGTTCAAGATCAGAGCCAGTCTGTATAATTTAGAACCTGTCTCAAAAAAGTAAAAAAAAAAAAAAAGGGTTGGGGTGCAGCTCAGTGGTAAAAAGACTTCAACATCCTAATGTTTAGGGGGTAAATTCCACCGCACATCCCCTTTTATCTTCATCCCCCAGGTCTGAGCCCTGCCTCTCTCATAATCCACCATTCTCATATGTGTAACGTGTACCCTTTTCTCTGTGTCAGTGTGACTTGGGCATCACTGTGGCCAAATCCTTGACAGAAACAATTTATGGGAAGAAAGATTTTCTGGGGCTCATGGTTCAGAGGATTTCAATCTGTAGAGGCAGAGCAGGCATGGTGGGGCAGGAGGTAGGTCCTGTGGCAGAGGACCCCCCCATCATAGCGGTCAGGAAGAAGAGAGATTATCAGAACTGGGGATCCAGGTAAAACCTCCAGAGGTGCACCCCCAGTCACCCACCTCTGCAAGCTGTGTCTCACCTCCTACAGTTCCACGTCCTTCCAGGACAGTGCCACCATCTGAGGATCAAACATTCAGACATGTGACCTTTGGGGGATGTTTTTGGTTTTGTTTTTGTCTTTTGAAACAGGATCTTGCTATGTATCCCAGGCTGGCCTGACACTTGCTGTGTAGCCCGGGCTGGCTTGGACCTTACGTTGACCCTCCTGCCTGAGTCACCCAAGAGCTGGGGTTACAGGTGTGTGCCACCACACCTGGCTTTTGGGGGGACAATTTAGATTCAGATCATAATGGTGTCCTTGAAAAATGTCTATGCGTGTGCATTTTTAATTCATGTAATGAAATGATGTTGTAGATGACAACCTGTTTCTTAGTTCTTTTCCTTGCTCAGCATTTTATTTATTGATTGATTGATTGATTGATTGATTGGTACTCGGGGTTGAATCCAGGGCCTTGCGCCTGCATGCTCTGCAAGTGCTGGACCACTGAGCTGCACCCCCAGCCCTTTTTTTTTTTTTTTTTACTTTTTGAGACAGGGTCTCGCTAAGTTACGAAGACTGCCTCTGGTCTTGAACTTGCGATCCTCCCGCCTCCGCCTCCCGAGCCACTGGGATTACAGGCGTGCGCCACCTCGCCCGGCAGCATTATATTTTGAAGTGCTGCCTACATTGCTTTTTATACATCTAGCTCAAAGCTTCCCACCACTGATAAGTATGCAGTGATGTGGATCTAACCTACACTGCCATCCACCTTCCCAGGGGTCCACCCACGATGCCACAGGAAACAACACTATGGTAAACATCACTGTAGTTGCTTCCTTATGGAGTCAACTGCGAATTTCTTTAAGATGCATAGAGGTAAACCTTGTAAGTGCTAGCGGGCCAGCTTAGATTTCTTTTTCTTCTCTTTTTTATATGACAGGTCTTTTGGTATAACTGAGGCTGGCCTGGACCTCACTGTGTAGCCCAAGCTGGCCTCAAACTCGTGATCCTCCTGCCTTGGGCTCCCTAGAGCTGAGATTTTGGATGTGCACCACCATCCCCGGCTCAGCCTCACTTACACTGTCAAATTGTTCTTTTGGATGCTTGCCCCTGTCTGAATGGGTGTCAAAAGCCCCCAGAGGTGCCCACACCACTGCCAGCATGAACGAGCTCTTTCATTTTATGAGTATAACCAAGCTAAAGTGACATGCCTTTCTTGTTTTAATTTGCTTCTCTAACTTAATGAGCTGGAGCATTTCTTCATGGTCTTATTAGTCTTATTTCTGTGTAAATTGTTGGCTGTTATCTTTTGAGCATTTTCCCAGGAGACTTACTGTCTTTGACTTGCTGATTTGTAGGCATGCCTTATACATTCTAGAAACATGTCCCTTGTTGGCTATAGATATTTCTAGTGTCTTCTCCTAATCTGTTGTTGTTGTTGTTGTTAGGTGCCATCAAGTCGGTATCCGACTCATAGCGACCCTCATAGGGTTTTCAATGGCTGACTGTTTCGGGATTGCCTTGGGAGTGGATTGCCGGGTCCTTCTCCCATTTTTGCGGTGCTGGGAATTGAACTCAGGACCTCAGAGACTGCAGCGCACCGCTCTACCCACTGAGCTAAATCCCAGCCCCCTAATCTGTTATCTACCTATTAATGATGTATTATACTCATTGGAAAAGAATCTGTAGTTTTGATGCTATGTAATTCACTACTTTTTATTTTTGACTTATATTTTGTTCTTTTGCAATTTTGTTTAAGAATGCCCTTTTTTGGAAGCCAGGCATGGTGGTACCTCTGTAGTCCTGGCACTGGAGATGTTAAGGTAGGAGGATCATGAGTTTGAGGCTAACCTGTGCTAGGTTCCAGGCTAAGATCCAGGTGCTAGTTCCAGGCTAACCTGTGCTAGGCTCAGGGTTCCATTTCTCGTGGAGGAGCAACACCAAAATCCTTTTGAAACCCTTCGTTATAAAAATGTATTCTTAAGCATCCTTTACATTTTGTTGTGTTATTGTTGTTAGGTGCCGTCGAGTCGGTATCTGACTCATAGCGACCCTCATAGGGTTTTCAGTGGCTGACTGTTTCGGGATTGCCTTGGGAGTGGATTGCCAGGTCCTTCTCCCATTTTTGCAGTGCTGGGAATTGAATTCGGGACCTCAGAGACTGCAGCACAGAGCTCTACTAACTGAGCTAAATCCCAGCCCGACCCTTTATATTTTACACTTTCATATTTACATGTATTTATATTTTACATTTATTTTAGATCTCTGGAAAGACCATGAAAATGTGTCGCTTAGATCTCCTGTTAGTTGATGAAGATCCCAGCTGCTGCCACCATATTTGCGTTGAAGTCACACCTCTCATGAGCCACTCCAAACCAGTGGTACAGCAGGGGTGGAGGCACAGGCCAGTTCTCACAAGATGAGTCAGTCCTCCACTGGGGCACATTGGCCTAAGGCCTCTGCGCTGACCTGATTGAGCCTCTCCTGGAGCTGCAGTGAGGTTTGAGACCCTTTCTATCAAGGCCTGCTTTCTTGCTCCCCTCCCAATAGGTGCATTACATGTTAACTTGAATCAGTCCATTTTCCATGGCTGTGATTGAAAAACCTGAGGTGGGGTATTCTACAAAGAAAAGAGGTTTATTTACCTCACACTTGTGGAGACTGAAAGTCCAAGATGGAGCAGCCTCTTTGATTCATACTCTGGTATTTAGCCTCTTGGTAATTTAGCCAAGAGGCTCATTTAGCCTCATGACAGGGGGTATCATGGTGGGAGTAGCAGAGAAAGGGAGAAATCTCTGCAGGGGGCAGGAAGCCAGAGATTGGCAAGGGGCCAAGTTCACTCTTCTGTAGCAGCTCAGTCTCCTCAGGAACTAACAGGGGTCACACAAGAACTGTTTCATCCCCTCCCAGGGCATGACCTGACCACCTCTCACTGGGTTTGCCTCTTAGAGTTTCCACCACTTCAACCCCACCTCACAGAGGTCCAAGCATGCAATACTTGAGCCCTGGTTGTTAGGTGCCGTCAAGTCAGTATCCGACTCATAGCGACCCTATATACAACAGGCAAAACACTATTGTCAGTGCTTCTCTGCTATTCACAGGGTTTTCAATGGCAGATTGATTATTGGGAGTGGGTTGCCAGGTCCTTCTCCCAAGCCTGCAATATCTGGTGTTCCCAGGCAGTCTCCCATCCAAGTACTAACCAGGCTCGACCCTGCTTAGCTTCCGAGATCTGATGGGATCGGATGCCACAGGGCTACAGCTGCAGGCCCAAAAGAATGTTATTGTTAGGTGCCATCGAGTCCTTCTCCCATTTTTGCGGTGCTGGGAATTGAACTCAGGACCTCAGAGACTGCAGTGCAGCACTCTACCAACTGAGCTAAATCCCAGCCCCTGAGCCCTGGTAGGAGGCGTAAAACCATAGCTAACCCAAAGCACTGTCTGAAGGCTCTCTACACCCTCTCCAGCTCCTCCAAGGGATTAGACTTTTAAAGCATCCTTCTAGAAGTCTAATGTATTATTGATTTATGTCAGGTACTTTATAAGTTTAATGTTATTGTGTTATGACTTTACTTTTTATTTTCTACTTGGTGGTTATTAGGGTAGATAAATTATACTGATTTTTGTAGCTTGACCTTTTATACCTAGTTCACCATTTTATTTTATGTTTTCATTGATTTTTCTAGGTATGTGATCATATCAACTACAAGTAAAACTGTTTTATCATTTCCCTTTGGAATGTTTACTCTTCTCACAATTTTTTTTCTTTTCCTCTTATTGTTCAGGAACCTCTAGTGCTATGACCTGTTATGTTGATATTGTTGTTGTTGTTGTTAGGTGCCGTCGAGTCGGTATCCGACTCATAGTGACCCTCTGTACAACAGGGGAAACACTATTGTCAGTGCTTCTCTGCTGTTCATAGGGTTTTCAATGGCAGATTGATTTTTGGGAGGGGGTTGCCAGGTCCTTCTCCCAAGCCTGCAGCTTCTGGTGTTCCCAGGCAGTCTCCCATCCAGGTACTAACCAGGCCCGACCCTGCTTAGCTTCCGAGATCTGACGGGATCGGATGCCACAGGGCTACGGCTGCAGGCATGTTGATATTAGGTATCTATATAATGTTCCCAAGCTTCAAGGATATGCATATAAAATTTATACTGTGGATGTAATGTTTACTCTAAGACTTCGGTCTATGACCTTTATCAAATTGAAGAATAGAAAATCAAAATCTTTCCTGCATTCATTGAGTAACCAAAAATCTCTTTATTTAGTCTATCAATGTGGTGAATTGCACAGATAAATTTTCTGGGGTTGAACTATCCTTGTACTCCTGAGACAAATGCTACTTGGTCATGATGTATTTTTTTAAATATTTGTCAGAATTGGTTAAATAATATTTTGCTTAGGATATTTTATTTTGAGACAGGGTCTTGTTATGTAGTCCAGGCCAGCCTAGATCTCCCTACATATCCCAGGCTGGCCTCAGACCTATGATCTTCTTGCATTAGCGTCCCAAGTGTTGAGATTATAGGTGTGCACCACTCTGCCCAGATTTAAGATTTTTGCATCTATAAATTAATGGTTCTCTTTATTTGAATGTATGGGCCTTTGACCTTTAATTTAATGATCCAAATACTTAGGTTTAAGTCCACCATCTTGATATTTGCTTTTATCTGTCCCATCTGTTCTTTGTTCCTTTTCCTTTCTTTTTATGCTTTCTTTTGGACTGACATTTTTTAGGATTCCATTTTACCTCCATTCTTGGCTTCTTTGCTGTATCCCTTTAAAAAATGTCTTTAGTAGTTTCTCTAGGGCTTTCAATATGCATCTTTAACTTATTACCATCTATATTCAATGGGTAGCATATTACTTCACATTTAATGTCAAAACAATATACCATGGTACCTTAGTACTCAATGACAATCTTTTATGGAAGGCTGGTTGAGTGCCGATCAGTTTGCATGCCAAGCATTTTTTGCCATACTGAATGGCTAATTTAGACACATGTACACTGGTTGCATACTTAGCAACAAGTTCTTTAAAAAAAAGATCAGTTGTTCTTACGTTTTACCTCCTTTTACTTTTAGCACTAGAAAGTTTCTTGGGTGCTATGATAACTGTATGGTGTGTGTGTGTGTGTGTGTGTGTGTGTGTGTGTGTGTATGTATACACATATATATACACACACATATATATACACACATATACATATATATACACATATATATATATACATATACATATATGAAGAAAACAAAAGAAACCAACAACCTACAAGTTCAGGAGTACAGCACCAAGACAGGAACATGTCTTTACTGTTGAAATCAACATGCAAGGGGACATTTTGCCCTTTATTTTACCAAGAAGCATCACAGGTACACATATAGGTTTTAACATGCGGTCAAGTGCCAAGCAAGGGGTTGAACACTGGACCAGAATTACCTTAAACTGTTGATCAAGGGCTGAAATGTTTGAGCATGGAGGCATTCAAGTGCTGAGGTATCACTGGACTTCTATTTTCTGCCACTGGTACTTTTTGCTATTATCACATATTTTACTTCTACACAGGTTATATAAGCTCCATGAAACATTGTTATTATCATTATTATTATTATTATATATTTTTTGCAGTACTTAGGGTTTGAAACCAGGGCCTCACACATACTTTGCAGTGCTCTACCACTAGGCTGCACCTCCAACTCATTAAATTTTTTTTTTTATTTTGAGACAGGGTCTTACCAGTCTACCTCTAGCCTCAAACTTGCAATCCTCCTGCCTCAGCCTCCCAAGTCACTGAGATTACAGACATGCCCCAGGTGCCTGGCTGAAACATTATTTTTTATTTTTCCTTTAAAGAATTAATTTTTTTGTCCTACTGGGTAAGAGGTTGAACCCTGGTCCTTCACATGCTAGACAAGCCTTCTGCCTCTGATCTGCACCCCAACCCCTTTTTGATTTTCTATTTTGAGACAGGGTCTCACTAAGTGCACAGGCTGCCTCTGGGCTCAAACTTGTGATCCTCCTGCCTCAGCCTCTTGAATCACTGGATTACAGGCCTGTACCATGCACCCAGCTGCAAGAATCATTTTTCTTTTAAGGAATAAAAAACTGAGAAAGAACATTTATATTTCCTCCAATATTCACTATTGCCAGAATTCTGCATTCCTTTGTGTAGATCTACACCTCCATCTGGTATCATTTTCTGGGTTTTTTTAATTTCTTATTATGCAAACTTCCAATAAATTATCTTCACACTTACCTGTCAGAAAAATTATAATTCATACTTTTTACTTAGTTATTTTAAGACAGGGTCTTGTTATATATCTAGGCTTGCCTAGAACTTGCTATGTAGCCCAGACTATCCTTGAATTTGTAATCTCCCTGCCTCCACCTCTTGAGTACTGGGATTATTAGGCATGATACAGGAACCAAATTGACTACTTTTGTGGAATGAGATGATGGAAAACCTCGCTATCAGAAGTCAGAACAAGATGGAGTGTTGACTGTGGATCAGACCATCAACTGCTCATATGCAGGTTCAAACTGAAATTGAAAAAAATTAGAATAAGTGTGTGAGAGCCAAGGTATGACCTTGAGTATATCCGACCTGAGTTGAGAGACTATCTTAAGAACAAATTTCATGCATTAGACACTAATGATTGAAAACTAGATGAGTTGTGGCATGACATCAAAGACATCATTCACAAGAGTAGCAGAAGGTTATTAAAAAGACAGGAAAAAAGAAAAGAACAAATTACTTGTCAAAAGAGACTCTGAAATTTGCCCTTGAATGTCAAGTAGCTAAAGTAGAAGAAAGACATGACAAAGTTAAAGAATTAAACAGAAGGTTTCAGAGGACACCTCAAGAGGACAAAATCAAATATTATAATGACATGTGCAAAGAGCCACGGACAGAAAGTCAAAAGGGAAGAACACACTCTGTTTTTCTCAAGCTTAAGGAATTGAAAAATTCAAGCCTCAAGTGGCAACAGTAAAAGATTCTATAAGGAAAATATTAAATGATGCAGGAAACATCAAAAGAAGACAGAAGAAATACACAGTCATTATACCAACAAGAATTGGTGGATGATCAACCAATTTAAGAAATTGCGTATGATCAAGAATCAATGGTACTGAAGGAAGAAGTGGAAACTTCCTTCAAAGCACTGGTAAAACACAAGCCTCCAGAAAT
Organism: Pedetes capensis; assembly: GCA_007922755.1. Lineage (NCBI taxonomy): Eukaryota > Metazoa > Chordata > Mammalia > Rodentia > Pedetidae > Pedetes > Pedetes capensis. The sequence continues at coordinate 122,759 of VMDO01003094.1, forward strand.
TGATGGAATATCAATTGAGATGTTTCAACAAACAGATGCAGCACTGGTGGTGCCCACTTGTCTATGCCAAAAGATTTGGAAAAGAGCTACATGGCCAACTGAGTGGAAGAGATCCATATTTGTGCCTATTCCCAAGAAAGGACCTCCAACCAAATGGGAAATTCTGGAACAATATTAGTAATATCTCATACAAGTAAAATTCTGCTAACGATCATTCAAAAGTGACTGCAGCAGTATATTGACAAGGAACTGCCAGAAAATCAAGCCAGGCTCAGAAGAAGATATAGAACCAGGGACATCATTGCTGACATCAGATACATATTGGCTGAAAGCAGAGAATACCAGAAAGATATCTATCTATGTTTTATTAACCATGCAAAGGCATTTGACTTTGTGGACCATGACAAATTATTGATAATCTTATGGAGAATGGGAATACCAGAACACTTAATTATATTCATGAGGAACCTGTATATAGACCAGCGGGCAGTCATTCAAACAGAACAAGGAAACACTGCCTGGTTTAAAGTCAGGAAAGGTGTGCATCAGGGCTGTATCCTTTTACCATACCTCTTCAATCTCTATGCTGAGCAAATAATCCAAGAAGCTGGACTTTATGAAGAAGAACATAGCATTAGGATTGAAGGAAGACTCACCTGCTGCAGATGATAGAATTTTGCTTGCTGAAACTTGAAAAGGATATGAAACATTTACTGATGAAGATCAGAGAACACAGCCTTCAGTATGCACTGCACTTCAACATCAAGAAAACAAAGATCCTTAGAACTGGGTCAGTACACAACTTCATGATAAATGGAGAAGAGATTGAGATTGTCCAAGATTTTGTTTTGGTTCTACAATAAATACCCATGGAAACAGCAGCCAAGAAATCAAAAGACACGTTGCATTGGGAAAAGCTGTAGCAAAAGACCTCTTTTAAGTGTTGAAAAGTAAAGATGTCATTTTGAAGACAAAGGTATGCCTGGCTCATGCCATGGTATTTTCAGTCACATCATGTGGTTGTGAAAGCTGGACAGTAAATAAGGGTGACAGGAGAAGAATTGATGTTTTTGAATTGTGAAGCTGGAGATGGATATTGAATATACCATGTACTGCCAAAAGAACCAACAGATCTGTCCTTGAAGAAGTGCAACCAGAGTGCTCCTTGGAAGTAAGGATGGCTACACTGCATCTTACATACTTTGGACATGTCAAGAGGGAACAATCCCTTCAGAAGGACATGACGTTTGGGAGAGTAGTGGGTAAACAAAAAAGAGGAAGACCCTCAATTTGATGGATTAATACAGTGGCTATAACAATAGGCTTAAATATAAAAAATATGTGCCTGGAACAGTGTCAGGGGGTGTTTCATTCTGTTGTACGTCGGGTTACTATGAATTGGACCCAACTTGACAGCACCTAACAATGACAACAACAACAACAAAAACAACAATAACCTGACTTCACCTCCTGAGTGCTAGGATTATAGGCACTTGCCAGCATGCCTGACTTTCACTTTTATTTTTGCAATACATTTTCTGAGAATAGAATTCAAAGTTGACAGTTTCTCTCAGCTTTTTAAAGATGTTATTCCATTGACTCCCACTCTGCTTAATTTCTAAGGAGAACATTATGGTCTTTTTACCATATATTGTTTCTTTTTTTCTCAAGGTCTTTTAGATTCTTAATATAGATGTTTATTGATTGACTGAGTGGATGATTGATTTAAAGCTATCTTGGGTTATTGGAAGAATTCTCCAGAGAAACTGAACCAATTTGTGTGTGTGTGTGTGTGTGTGTGTGTGTGTGTTGAAGAATTGGCTTTCACAGTTAGGGAGCCTAGAAAGTGCAGGGTAAGTTGGCAGGCTGGAGACTAGGAAAAACCAATGCTGAAGATCAAATCCAAAGGGCATCTATGGCAGAACTCCCTCTTCCACGAACGAGCCTAGTCTTTCCTTGTATTCAGGCCTTAAACTGATTACGTATGGCCCGCTCACTTCATGGAGGGACAAGTGATGGCAACTTGGACTAAGGTGGTAGAGTGGGGGAGACAAGGGTAGGAAGTGTCCTCAGGTTTCTGGCTGGGCGGTGCCATTCCCTAAGACATGAGAGAGGAAGCTGAGCTGGGGAACGTGGGTTGGGATCATTTGAGGACTGGGTTAATTGTGAGGCAAGGGAGATGGGCTCAGAGGATAGCTGGACATGGCTATAGGGTTGTGACGTAATGACAGAGATTGAGATTTGGAAGGAGCTGGCATTTTATGGGTAATCAAAACTGGGAGAACTGGCCACGGCAGCTGAGGGTGTGCAGAACATGAGCCAGGCCCTTTGGGGAGCACAAGGGGGCTGGGGTGAGTTAGGACCTGGCTCTATATGCAAGGATGGGCCTCCAGTGAATCTTCAGGCCTCAGTTTCTCCTTGAAAAATGACCCTAAATACCTGACTCCCAGGGCTGCCGGGACAGTCCCATGAGGTCCACACAGATGCTGAGCAGACTCTGGCCACGGTGAATGCTTGGTAAGTGGTGGTAGTGTAGCCTTCTGTATATGTGTCCTTGGGCTGATGGTCAATTATACAAAACTAGGTGGCTTAAGGGCTGGGATTTAGCTCAGTTGGTAGAGCGCTGCGCTGCAGTCTCTGAGGTCCCGAGTTCAATTCCCAGCACCGCAAAAATGGGAGAAGGACCTGGCAATCCACTCCCAAGGCAATCCTGAAACAGCCATTGAAAACCCTATGAGGGTCGCTATGAGTCGGATACCAACTTGACGGCACCTAACAACAGCAACAACAAGGTGGCTCAAAGCTGCAGAGGTAGCCGGGTGCAATGGCGCAGGCCTGTAATCCCAGCGGCTCCGGAGGCAGAGGCAGGAGGATTGCAAATTCAAGACCAGAGGCAGTCTGTAAAACTTAGGGAGACCCTGTCTCAAAAAGTAAAAAAATGGGCTGGGGGTGCAGCTCAGTGGTCCAGCACTTGCAGAGCATGCAGGCGTGAGGCCCTGGGTTCAACCCCCAGTACCAGAAAAAAAAAAAAAAGCTGCAGAAGTTCATTCAGTTCTAGGGACCAGATGTTTAGAAATCCAGGTGTTGGTGAGCAGGGCAGGTTCCTTTGAAGGCTTTGAGGGGGCATCTACTCCAGGCCTCTCTCCAAGCTCCTGGGGGTCACCAGCAATCCCTGCCATTCCTTGACTCGTAGCTGCATCAGGTCAGTCTCTGCCTTCCTGGTTACAAGGCCTTCTCCCCGTGTGTGTGTGTGTCTCTTTTCTTCAGTCATTGGATTTGGGGCCTGTCTAAGCCCAGTATGACCTCATTGTTGTTGAATTATACCTGTAAAGACCCCATTTCTTTTTCTTTTCTTTTTTTTTTTTTTTTTTTGCGGTTACTGGGGGTTGAATTCAGGGCCTGGCGCCTGCATGCTCTGCAAGTGCTGGACCACTGAGCTGCACCTCAGCCCATTTTTTTTTTACTTTTTTGAGACAGGGTCTCGCTAAATTACGCAGACTGCCTCTCGTCTTGAACTTGCAATCCTCCCGCCTCCGCCTCCCGAACCGCTGGGATTACAGGCGTGCACCTCCACGCCCATTTCCAAATGAAGTCACAGTCTGGGGCTCTGGATAGCCATGGCTTTGTGAGGACTCAGTTCAACCTTCTACACTTGCTGTGGAGGTGGATGGGGCCCAGCAGATGAGATGGGAGAAGGCTCACCATACTGTGCTAGGGATCAGGTTCAGCCCAGAACCGACTCGCAAAGTGCTGCAGGAGAAAGAGGTCCAAGTCAGTGTGATGCGACAACCTACTGTGGGGGTGGGACTGGGACTCTGCTTCTGATTTAATAAAGAGTTTGACTAATAGTGTGGGGTCCGATGAGCTTTGCACCAAGAGTACCCAGCTTGAGCAATGGCCTGGAGGCATGACCCCATTAGGCATGTTTGCTTGAGAAATAAATGCTCAGGTTTAGGATATAGAAGAAGTGAGGGGTGGCTGGAGGCAGTGGCACATGCCTACAGTCCCAGCCACTCAGGAGGCTAAGGCAAGAGCATTAAGAGTTCGAGGCCAGAGGCAACCTATACAACTTCACAAGACCCTGTCTCAAAAAATAAAAAAGGAGAAGCCAGGCGTGGTGGTACACGCCTATAATCCCAGCGGCTCCGGAGGCAGAGGCAGGAGGATGGCAAGTTCGAGACCAGGGGCAGCCTGAGTAATTTAGGGAGACCTTCAAAAGTAAAAAAAAAAAAAAGGGCTGGGGGTGCAGCTCAGTGGTCCAGCACTTACAGAGCATGCAAATGTGAGGCCCTGGGTTCAACCCCCAGTACTGCAAAAAAGTAAAAATAAAAATAAAAATAAAAAAGGAGTTGGGAATGTGGCTTAGTGGTAGAGGACTTGCCTAGATGAGGCCTTAGGTTCAAGCCCCGGTACTGCAAAAAAAAGAAGAAGGAGAGGGAGAAGAAGAAGGAAGGAAGGAAGAAAAAGAAAGAAAGAAAGAAAGAAAGAAAGAGAGAGAGAGAGAGAGAGAGAGAGAGAAAGAAAGGAAGAAAGAAAGAGAAAGAAAGAAAGAGAGAGAGAGAGAAAGAAAGAAAGAAAGAAAGAGAGAGAGAAAGAGAGAGAGAGAGAAAGAAAGGAAGAAAGAAAGAGAAAGAAAGAAAGAGAGAGAGAAAGAAAAAGAAAGAAAGAAAGAAAGAAAGAAAGAAAGAAAGAAAGAAAGAAAGAAAGGCAGGCAGGCAGGCAGCATATGGAGGACTTTGAGCTAAGTACGAAGCTACAACTGGACCTGCAGGAAATAAGGAGTCTCTGAGGCTCACAAGGTGGGGAAAGAAGGAAAGACTGTTTGCTGAACATTGTTGCTTGACCTTGATGCCCACCTATTTCACTTTAAAGTCCTGGGCAGTTTTTCTCCTTAGCTGGCCACCTCTTCTTTCAACTCCCTGATCACATTGCTAGACATCCTTGTGGTAAAATGTGCAGGCCCCCATACCCGTTTGGATAGTAAAGAGTTTCCCGGTCACCACAAGGCCACCCAGTCTCCCATCCCAAAGCAGAAGGCCTCACAAGCAGAGGTTTATTTGAGCTCTGCCTCCCCTTGGAGCATTTACAGTGACCATTTGGAAAAAGATAAGATTACCTCGACTTCACGCCCTACACCAGAATAAACTCGAATGGACAAGAGCTCTCAGTGTCAAGGGTAAAACCACACAAGTGCTAGAAAAATGCTTTGTGATTGGGAGTAAAGAAAACCTAGCTAAAAGTGGCTAAAATCTAGAAGCAACAAAAGACCAACAAGCTAGACAACCTCAGGAAAACAAAACACCTTTCTGCATGGCAAAGAGACAATAAGAAAAGTCAGAACATAAATAAAAAGCTGAGATGAAGCATTTGCAATTTATATTATAAAAAGCCTCCCTAATATACACAGAATTCATAAAAATCTAAGCTTAAAAAAAGCAGTTGTTTGGTGGAAAGAAACAAGCAAAAGAACAGATTGTTCACAGCAAAAGAAATGGAAATGATCCTTAGACATGTGAAAAGATTCAGGTTCCTTTACCATAAGGGAAATTCAAATTAGAACTACCTTGACATCCCATTCCTGTCCTATCACATTGGCAAAGTCCTCAAATTTTACAGCCTGTCACCAATCAGCTGTCTGGGGTACTTTGGCTCCACCTGGGTAGAAAGTGTGGGTAGACAAGAAGAAACTCTTCAAGTTCTGGTCTTCAGCAGCATCTGTGTCCCTGAGCATGTGACAGCAGTGAGCAGTGACAGCAGACAGATGGGAGCGGCGGCAGCAGCAGCAAGTGGTGGCTTCTAGCATTACAGCTCTTAGGTAGGCCAAGAAGGATAGATTCTGCAGCCCTTCGTGGGTTACAACTCCTATTTAGACAAAGGAGGTGGGGACTCTTAAGCACATAAGTGCTACATTTCTTATACAGGTCAAGGAGGTTAGGATTCCTCATCCCTCAACAGCAACTGGTCTTGCAGCTTTCAGATAGGCCTAAGTATCAGGATTCCTCAGCCCAAGAGAGTGGCCAGTGTTATAGCTCCTGGGCCTAGGGTGTCTGATACCCTTGGTCCTAAAGACTCAACAAATCTTGTCCAGGCAGGGTGGCACACACCTGTAATTCCAGCGGCTCGGGAGGTGGTGGCAGGAGGATCACAAGTTTGAGACCAGAGGCAGTCTGTTAACTTAGTGAGACCCGGTCTCAAAAAAGTAAAAAAAAAAAAAAAAAAAAAAAAGGGCTGGGTTGCAGCTCAGTGGTTCAGCACTTGCAAAGCATGCAAGTGCAAGGCCCTGGGTTCAACCCCCAGTACTGAGAAAAAAAAGAAAGAAAGAAAGAAAGAAAAGAAAAAGAAAAAAGACAACAACAAATCTCCGAAATTCTTCTAGTAACTAGGGCCTTCAATTTCTCTTTTCTCTCACTTTATAGCCTTTTCTCTCTCTTCTATTGTCCTTGTTCTTCCTGCTTGGGTCACTCTCTCTCTAACTGTTCAGCTGACTCTTATTGCTGTGGCTGCTGTCACTGTTGCTGCCGTTTGGGAGGCAGAAATCATTGCTGCTGATGTTCCTCCTCCTCCTCCTCCTCCTCGTCCTCCTCCTCCTCCTCCTTCTTCTCCAGTCATTGGTCTAAGACCCTCATCTCTTCTTCAGCTGTCAAGCAATCAGCTGCTCTGTGTTCTGGCTGCTCACTGTCTCTTCTGTCCTTTGCAACACCAGGGGGCAGCACAGGAGAGTATCTATTGGCCAGCTCACTAAGTGAGCCAAACAGCCTTCTTATATAGCCAGGGAAGGGGAGTCTGCACAAACCAGAGAAACCTCTCAGGCAAATGATGGTTTATGTTTGCACCAACCACAGTATAGTCCCTTTTGACAAATCACAACAGTCTTTCTGCTGGGTCACCAGAAGTGAGGAACCCCACAGCCTGGGTTGGTCACAAGGTCATCTAGATAGCAAAAAGTTCCATGCAAACTGAAAACTATTTGAAACAGCCATGGCTGGAGCTGCACCTGCAAGAGCAGAGGTTGTGCTGCAGTGGCAGTTGTCACATGACTTCCTTGAGGCATATAGGAAGGGTTCAAAATCAGTAGTGCTGATATAAGGGTGGCTCAGCTGGCTCCTTGACTGGGAGTTCTTCACTCACAGCAGCCAGGTTAGCAAGGGAGACTCTAATAGCTGTCAATTAGGAAGTCAGATCACCCCATCCCCTCACACCTGTGCTTCCTCACAGGAAAATCAGCAGTAGAAGGGGCACTTACAGAAAGAATGAAGAAAACCTTATCGTTAACACTAATATTGATTTTAACAGTGTGTTAACAATACTGCATGCCTAGAACCCCGAGGAGAGGTGGGCCCCCTGAACTGATGCTTTTGGATTATGATGCTGGAGACGAATATTGAACATAATAGACTGCCAAAAGAACCAACAGATTTGTCCTAGAAGAAGTGCAGAGTGCTTCTTAGAAGGATGGCTAGACTGCATTTTACATGTCATGAGGAAGGACCAATCCCGGGGGAAGGGATATGTTTGTAAGAGGGGCAGGTCAATGAAAAAAAGGAAGACCCTCAACTAGATGGATTGACACAGTGGCTGCAACAATGGGCTTAAACATAAAATGGTCGTATGCATGACACAGTGTCGGGTACTGTTTCATTCTGTTGTACATGGGGTTGCTATGAGTCGGACTGGACTCAACAGCACTTAACAACAACAAGAACACTACCTACACATTCTCCCTTTGGCACACTAATGCCACTTCTTAGCATCTACCCTGAAGATATATCTCCACCTACGCTCCCCAGATCCCACCCCACATACAAGATTATTTCTCACGAAATCACAGCCCATAGCTCATGGCTGACAGGTTTGGAGGTTCAAGGGCTTGGTGCCTACATCTACTCAGTTACATGAGGACCTCCTGAGTTGCATCATGGCATAGCAGATGGCTTTGTGGTGGAGGTGCACATGAGGAGAGGTCACGTGGCAAGACAGGAAGGCAGCGAACGAGGAGGGGCCAGTCCCGCTCTTATAACAACCCACTCTCACGGGACTCACGCCATGAAACTAGCATTAATCCCTTCAAGGGCAGCGGCCCCAGTTCCCTGTGTACCTTCCGCTAAGCTCTGCGTCATAGAGTTTCCACCACCTCTCAACATGGCCCAAGCTTCCATCACATGAACCCTTGGAAGACAAGCCACATCCAAACCACAGCACCAGCTAAGAAGAGAAAGGTCTTTACAGGAAAACAAAACGAAACAAAAAAGCCAGAGAAAACATGTAGAAAGAAAGGGAGAAAAAATTCAAATGTAGAAGGAACGATAGAATTAAAAGAATCATCTTTTTGTGGCTACCAATGGAATAACCAATTCTGTTGAGGATTAGCAGTGGAGGCTGGACCCTCTAGGGGAGGCTGAGGGGAACAGAATGCCTACATGGTCTCTGAGTCCAACCCTACAGACTGCTTTTTCTTTTCCTTTTCTTTTCTGTTTTTTGAGACAATGTCTCGCTGTGTATCCCAGAATGACCTCAAACTCTTGATCCTCCTGCCTCAGCCTCCTGAGTGCTGGAACTACAGGTGTGCACTGTCATGCCCAGCTCAGATTACTTTTAACTCACCTTTATGTAGAGCTGGCTGTCACCACTCTAACCAAGTGACCAAACTTAGCGTCACTAATGTGGGCAACTGGATGTTAGTTAACTACCTTAGTTTTTTTCCAGTACTTGGAGGGGTGGAACCCAGGGCCTCATCATGCTAGGCAAGTGCTCTACCACTGAACTGCAACCTAGCTTCTTTTTTATTTTTATTTTATTATTATTTTATTTTATTTTATTATTTTTTTGTGGTACTGGGGGTTGAACCCAGGGCCTCGCGCCTGCATGCTCTGCAAGTGCTGGACCACTGAGCTGCACCCCCAGCCCATTTTTTCTTTACTTTTTGAGACAGGGTCTCGCTAAGTTAATGCAGACTGCCTCTGGTCTTGAACTTGCAATCCTCCTGCCTCCACCTCCCGAGCCGCTGGGATTACAGGTGTGCGCCACCATGCCCAGCTTATTTTTTCATTTTGAGGCAGGGTCTCACTGAGTTATGCAGGCTGCCTCTGGCCTCTAACCTGTGATCTTCCTGCCTCAGCCTCCCGAGTTGCTGGGATGACAGGTTAGTATGTCCGAATGCAGCGGCGCCTACAGTATTACCTGTGCGGTATCTATGCCTAAAACATCTAACCTGCACCTAATCAACCTTACACCTACCTGCCAGTATGTAGAGGATGGGGAAACAGGTAAAATGGCATCACAAAGGAACAGCCACATAAATCCAGAATGCAGAACCTTCTACTAGACATACCTGGGCTCTGAAAGGGGGGAAAAAGCCAAAACAAATCAAACCCACAGTACCTGGAGAGAGTGCTAGGGGGCGCTGTTCCACCCTGAGGAACACTAGAGGAACAGTGAGCAAACAGTTCTTAAAGGTTGGCTGGGAACTGATTATAACAGCAACTGCAGAAGAAAACTTGGGGAGCCTGCACGAGAGTACATATAGCTGGGTATTTGATGACACTGGGGAATTCCTGAGAGTTTTCTTTGCACTTACATGATCATGTAAGAAATATTCTTATTTTTAGGAGCAATATACTCAACTGTGGATGAAGTGTCATGACTGCGATATATTTTCCAATTTTTGAAATCAAAACTAAACATATATATACTTCTATATGCATATAGAACCACGTGTCTGTCAGCTTGTTCTGTGGGGACTTGTGTGTTGCTGTGATGCTGAAAGCTATGACACGGGTATTTCAGATACTAGCAGGGACACTCATAGTGGACAGGTCTCAGCTGAGCTTCCAGACTAACACCGACAAGGGAGAAGGACCTGGCAGCCCACTCCTGAAACAATTAGCTGTTGAAAACCCTATGAAAAACAGATTGACTATCAAATATAATGCCAAATAATGAGCCCTCCAGCCGGGAAGACATCCAAGAAATGACTGGGGAAGAGTCACCACCTTAAAGTAGTCATTGTTGTTAGGTGTCCTGGAGTCGGATACAACTCATAGAGACTCTGTGTACAACAGATGAAACAGCACCCAACACTGTGCCATGCCTGGCACTACTGCCAGTGCTTCTCTGCCATTCATAGGGTTTTCAATGGCTGATTGTCTTTTGGGAGTGGGCTGCCAGGTCCTTCTCCCAAGCCTACAGCACCTGATGTTCCTGGGTGGTCTCCCATCCAAGTACTAACCAGGCCCAACCCTGTTTAGCTCCCACGATCTGACAGGATCAGATGCCAAGGGACTATGGCTGCAGACTTCCTTACTTTAGAGTCATCCTTAACGATAAAGCTCCCGGGACCTCCTTTTGCTGATGTGGCATGATTCAAAATGAAAAGAAACACAGTGACTGCAACAATGGGCTCAAACATAAGAAGATCATGTGCATGGCACAGTGTTGGGTAGTGTTTTGTTCTGCTGTACTTAGGGTCACTATGAGTCAGATGTGACTGGATAGCACCTAACAACAATATGCATATATATAAACAGAACATTTGGCAAATGCTATCATCAAATATATGGGGCATTCATTAGATAAGATTTATTTGCATTTCCGTTTGAACTTTTCAACAATAAAAACTTGAAAAAGTACTTGAAGATAAAAAATATAAGAGAATACTCAGTGAAGGAAAGTCTGAGATCTTGACCATGAGGCAGCGAGATTCTCTGGGCCCCAGCTCTGGCTTTACATCCCTGTCCCACTACTTTCCTATGGGTGTCAGTGAAGTCCTTGGATGTGGTTTTGTATGTGTGTGTATTTTTTTAATTAATTGTGGTAAAATATGTTGTTGTTGTTAGGTGCTGTCGAGTCGGTACCGAACTGATAGAGGCACTCATAGGGTTCTCAATGGCTGATTGTTTCGGGATTGCCTTGGGAGTGGATTGCCAGGTCCTTCTCCCATTTTCTTTGTGGTGCTGGGAATTGAACTCAGGACCTCAGAGACTGTAGCACAGTGCTCTACCAACTGAACTAAATCCCAGCTCTGTGGTAAAATATGTTGTTGTTGTTTTTGTTGTTGTTGTTAGGTGCCGTCGAGTCGGTGTCTGACTCATAGCGACACTCACAGGGTTTTCAATGGCTGAGTGCTTCAGGATTGCCTTGGGAGTGGATTGCCAGGCCCTTCTCCCATTTTTGTGGTGCTGGGAATTGAACTCAGGGCCTCAGAGACTGCAGCGCAGCGCTCTACCCACTGAGCTAAATCCCAGCCCCGTGGTAAAATATTTGTTGTTGTTGTTAGGTGCCGTCGAGCCGGAATCCGACTCATAGAGACCCTCTGTACAACAGGGGAAACACGATTGTCAGTGTTTCTCTGCTGCTCATAGGGTTTTCAATGGCAGATTGATTTTTCGGGAGGGGGTTGCCAGGTCCTTCTCCCAAGGTAAAATATACATAGCATAAAATATATCATCAAAACTATGCTCAAGTGTACAGTTTAGTGGTGTTAAGTATATTCATGTCCATGCATCTTCACAACTAACTTCCTTCCTTCCTTTTTCCTTCTTTCTCTTCCTTCCTTCCCTCCTTCCTTCCTTCCTTCATTTTATTTTATTTTTTTTTCGTGTTTTTTGTTGTTGTTCTATTTTTCCTGAACTTTTTCCTCTTGTAAAGCTGAAACACTATCCACATTAAACACTAGCTCCTGATTTCCCCTTGCCCAGTCCCGGGCAACCCCACCATTCTGCTTCCTTTCTCCAAGAGTGTGCCCACTCTGGGAGCCTCACAGAAGGGGAATCTCAGTGTGTGCCTGGGACTAGCTACTCTGCGTAGCATACTATCCTTAACTTTCACCCATGTTGTGGTGTGTGTTCTGGCCGGAGGCCTAGATCACTTTTTGATATTCATCTGTCAACGGACACTTGGTTGCTTCCATCTTCTAGCTATTGTGAATCGTGCTGCTGTGAGCGTGGGGTACAAATAGCTCGAGTTCCTGGTTTTGGTGCTTTTAGTGAGATTGCTGGACGTGGTTTATCAAGAGCTCTTTTCTGCTTTCCAAATGCGCTTATTAGAAGTGTCCTTTTAAAACTGTCAGCATTCATCCTACAGAAATGGCGTTACGGTCCACCCGCAAAGATGTCTCCGCTGTGGTCACAGGACCACTCTCCCCAGGCTTCCTCTGGTGACAGGGTGAAGGGATGAAGGGACCTATCTGCACACTCCAGTGTTGACAAGAGCCAGCTGGTGGAGCACAGACCTCATCCTTCAGGGGAATCCTGACAAAACCTTGCTTAAGAACCATCTCTGAGGGCAGCGGGAACAGGCAAAAGAGATGGAAACCTGGAGCAAATCCTGGCTGGAGAAGGCACCCTGTGTTGGCTCCACCCCTGCCTCTGCTTCCAGCTCTGTGCTGGTGCTGCTCAGCGCTGAGCTGGGCCACATGGGAACCGAGAGGGCTTCGCAGATGGGTTTGTTTCCAGTCCTCCCTTCTCCTGAAGTTATCTTCCTTGCATTGAGCCTTTGCTCCCTGGGTCTGGAGACTGAAGCCAGGCCCCGGGCGAAAGCACCACCCGCCAGATGTTGGCGGACACAGGGTTTCGCACCCCTCACAACCACGGCAACCTCCTCTGTGTGCAGAGGCCACCACGTGCTCTGGGTGCTACGCGAGGGGGCTTGATGGGGGAGACCCACGGGGAGATTTCCCCCTCACCTCTAAGGCCGGCTAAGGGACACACACAGACACATGCACACACAGATACACGCACACACATGCATGTGTGTCTGGCTGACAAGAGTGCAGGCGTGCATTCACACACTTACTCATCCATGATGAGCCATAACAGGTGGGCGGGGCCTGTGCCCTCGTGGATGAGAGGTCAATGCCACGCAGGGCTTCGTGGGCTCTGCGTGGTGCCAGCTGTGCTTGGCGGTTGCTGCTTGGTTTCCCGCTGTCTGTCTACTGACCACATTCCCAATAATTTCAAGTCCCCAAACGCTCCCCAGGACTAAAAGAGAAGAGACCCATCACGCCCTTCCACTTGTACAGCCATTGCCTAGGGTGTGGGTCCCCAAACCTTCATTCCTTCCTCCTCCGTCTCTGCAGCCTCAGACAGGGATCTCTGGGAGTTCCCAAGTGAACAGGAAAGTGGAAGTCATCAAGAGTTTATGGGATGGTCACCAACAGTCAGGTGATTCATTAATGATTAACTGCCAGGTCAGTTTGCTCAGGGCGCCTGGTGGGAGCCAGGCTGACTCTGACTGGCCTTGTGTGGCTCCCTGCCCCACAGCCTCAAAGGTAGCCCTTGACTATCCAGTTAAAAAGAGAAAGGGCAGCTGTTGAGTATATCCACTGAGCAATAAAAACTCGCATAGGTCAGTGTACGTAAAATGACCTTGCACCTATGATCCCACTTGCTACCTACAATGACATCCTCAGCCCCATTTTACAGATGGGAAGCCAGAGCCTCAAGGGAGCCTGCCCAAGGCCAGTGGTAGTGTGCAGCAGAACCAGGCAGCAGTCCCGCAATGATGGAGACCCAACTTCTAATTGTTGTTGTTAGGTACCGTGGAATGGGGTCCAACTCACAGCGACCCTATGTGCAACAGAATGAAACACTCCCTTATACTGTGCCGTGCCCAGCACTATGTTAGTGCTTCTGCAGACCTCACTATTGCTGTTGTTGTTAGGTGCCCTTGAGTCGGTGTCCCGCTCATAGTGACTTTTCCTAGAGCACGTGAAACAGTATTCTTACTGCTTCTTTGCTATTCATAGGGTTTTCAATGGCGGATTGATTTTTGGGAGTGGGTTGCCAGGTCTGTCTCCCAAGCCTACAGCACCTGGTGTTCCCACGTGGTCTCCCATTCAAGTACTAACCAGGCCCGGCCCTGCTTAGCTTCCGAGATCTGATGAGATCATAGCCCACAATGGTATGGCTGCAGGCGAAGACCCGATTAGGGAGAGTTAAATGTCCATTGCCACCGGTTATTTGTTTTGTAAAATAAGATATCTAGATTAGAGGCAATAAAACAGTGGCTCCATTCTGAAGGTCTTTGAGAAGGAATTGGGAAGAGGGGTCTCAGTCCTGGTTGTTTCTTAGGGTCTTGGTAACCCTGGCATGGCTCTCTTTGGGCCTCAGTTTCCCCTTCTGAAACCTCAGCTGGCTGATCGGGGATCCGCAGTCACCCTGTCCCCCAGTCTTCACTGCTTCTGCTGCAGATGGCCTTGGTGCCTCTGCCCCGTTCGCTCAAGCCGTGACACATGAAGGACAGGGGGCTACTCCTCAGGACAAAAGTGACTCCAGAGCTCCAAATGTCTGTTCCCTCGGTGGCTCACCCGGCCTCAGGGAGTGAGAGTTCAGTGCCTCGAGGCAGAAGGCATCATGCCGGGGCCTGGTCGGTGGGCTGAAGTCCACACCTGCCCTCGCACCCAGCACTGGCCTGTAGGAGGAGCCTTCTGCTTCATCTTTTTTGAAGAAAATCCATGCAGACTTTCCGAGGGGGATTACCCGCTGAGAAGCCACTAGGAGTGGAAGGAGCAGCCTGTGTGTTGATTGTGGTGTTTTTTACTCAAGGTAGAAAGGGGCTCTGTGTGTGCCGTGGCCGATGGGAGGCTCAGGCAGGAAGGGGGGACTGGAATTCTACTCTCCCTGATCTGCCCAAGTCCTGCACTTTGATCCCCAACGCTGTTGCTCTAAGCCCCTCTCTCCTATTGTGCCCCTCCTATTGTGCCACCTAGTAAAGCGGACGCGCCCCAGAAACTGACCCCGGGGTCTCCACCAGAATCCTGCCCAGCCGCATGTGGGACCGCTCCACGCTGGAGGACCCAAGGGTTATGAGCTCGGAAGGTTCACCTCAGCAAGTGGTTAGGCAACCAAAGGTCAGTAAGGGGAGTTTGAATTGAAAAGTGTTATCCGCACATATGCACATATGCGTAGGTGAGAGCGATGGGGAGAGAGGAAAGAAAGGGAGAATGGAAAGAAGGAAAAGAAAGGAGAGAGATGGTCACCGGGAAAGAGAGGCAGAGGACAGAGAACCTGAAAAACTACATCGAAAATGTTCATGTCTGGGGTGGGACAGAGGTGCATATTGTTAACGTCTTATTTTTACCTGATCGTGTATTGCCCTTGGAACTTCAATGGCACGGCTACGAGATGGATAGTTATTTTTGTTTTCACATTGGTTATTGTCAGAGGAAAAGGAAGGGGCGGGAGCGCCACCGCGTGGCCATATGGTGAATTGCCGCCCGTGGAGCGGGGCGCCTGCACCGTGGAGCTGTGGGGCTGCAGGGCAGAGCTGCGGCGTGGGCCTGCCGCCTCTGGCAGGGAGCGTGGGCTAGGAAAGGGCTCCTCGGTGCCCCTGATGGCTGAGTGGGTGTTTCCCACTTCTCTGCCCGCCGCCCGATGTGGTCCACGGGTGGCACACTTGTAGCAGGATAGAGGGACCAGCACTGTTCTGGCACCAAGATGCATATAGGGCAGATGAGCCTCTGGCCATCAAGCTCTCGGGAAACCCCTGGAGGGCCAAGGGCTACATTATTCATCCCCGTGTTCCCAGGCCTGGTGGGCTGTTCTGGCCTGTGGCCATTCTGAGCGTAGGGTGACACAGTTAATGCAGGTGGAGCTGAGACCAGAGCCTGGCCCCTAACGTCTACCCAGCCCAGTACGTTCACGCCTCACACCTCCACCAGCCCCAGAGCGCAGCTTCCCGGCCCACCTGCATTTGCCAGCCCATGGACAGCCCTGCACACAGCCCACAGCCCCACCCTTGGTCACGGTGGGTTCCACTTATCCAGCCCTGATTGTTTCCTGCAGACGCGTCTACACCCCCAGGTCTGGGGCAGGCCCCAGGCTGACTGAGGACCCCACAGCTGTTGAGAAGCAAGTGCGTCCCCACGAGCAACCAAGCAAGACCAGAATCCAAGGTTGTCGTGGGTGGGCCAAAGCCTTCAAACTACAGATGACCCCTTGGACTGTGGGGAGTCTGGAAGGCTTCCTGAGGGGTTGGGCTGAACGCGGGCCTGGGCTGTAAAGGAGGAGGGGATAGGACATTCCAGACAGGGGCTTAGGACAGGCAAAGGCAGGTCCTGGGATTTGGCCTCTAGGAGGAAAGAGAACATGTTCAGGGGACAATGACAGGACAGAAGGAAGAAGGTGGAAGCCATGGCCCTAAATGCCTTTCAGACTTTATCCCTGGGTGTCCTGGACCAAACCCACCCTATCTGGCATCCTCTCAGTCCCTGTGGATTACCGCAGGGAGGTCAGCCAATCTTGGCCAGTGAGAGGCCCATGCCCCTCCCCCTGGACTCAGTGATTGGTGAAGCGATGTGCCTATGACGAGGCTAGGCCAATCAGAGTCAACCCTAGGCGTCTTCCTGAAACTGTTGAGATAGGGATTCTGTTTCCCACTAATGGCCAGTCTAGGCTCATCATCCATAACACCGGTAACGTTGGCGGGGAGCCTAGCCCGAGGTTAAAGCCAGCACAGAGGAACAGAAAGCTGAGGGAGAGAGACTCCTCAGTCTACCCATCCACTCATCCTGTGCATCCATCAGTAATGTCTCCCCTACGCTGTTCCAAGCCCCAAAGATTCAGTCGTGAGCCAGGATTGCTTCACCCCATTTTGCATTTGTTACCATTTTGCAGCAGAGAGCAGCCTTGACCAGACACCAGATCTTCCAGCACCTTGATCTTGGACTTCTCAGCCTTCAGAACTACAAGAAATAAACTTCTGTTGTTTATAAATTTCCTGGTCTGTGGCATTTTGTTATAGCAGCGGGAATTGACTAAGGCAAAACCTTAGCATCTGGTCCTAATAGGCACTCAATGAACAGGAGGGAAGGAGGGAGGAGGACAAAGGAGGAAGGAAGAGGAAAGGACCTTGTTCGAGAAAGATGCCCAGGAATAACTGTCCAGTGAATAAATGAATGAGTGGTGCTGGGAGTGCTAGAGGCACTCCGCCTCTGGAGGTCATACCTGCACCCCAGGGCCGCCCACTGCAGATAGATGTGGTGCTGTCTGTGCAGGCAGCCCTGGACGGGTCCAGAGGCCAGGGGGTCAGGGCTGTGTTGGTCTGGGTGGTGCCAAGTGAGGGTCTCGGGTTCCGTGGTATGCCTGGGGGCTGGAGGTCTGGCCATTGCTCTTCCAGAGAGGATCCTGATCTGGAAGGGTCCGCAAGTCAGTTACCGAATGGAAAAGCAGGGGCCATATAGTGTGATCACAGCCTTAGAGCAGCAGTTGAATCGGCTGTGCTGGCCTGATACGACAGCTTTGTATCAGATAACGCCCCAAACTACTCCTCGCTCTAAAGGGAGAATGTGTTCTGGAAGGCCATCCAGGAAAAAAAAAAAAAAAAAAAGTCAAATCATTAAAGATGTCAGTAAAGGCTGCAAAGGGATTTGTTGATGTTGTTAGGTGCCATGGAGTCGAGTTCGACTCATAGCAACCCTCATAGGGTTTTCAATGGCTGACTGTTTGGGGATTGCCTAGGGAGTGGGTTGCCATGTCCTTCTCCCATTTTTACAGTGCTGGGAATCGAACCTGGAACCTCAGAGACTGCAGTGCAGCACTCTACCAACTGAGCTAAATCCCAGCCTGCAAAGGGATTTAGGAAGTACTTAAATGAAGTAAGTCTCTGTGGGGAGAGACCTGCTGGTTTGCCACGGGGAAGGGTGAGTATGTGTAATGAAGCAACGGTAGGAAGCAATGCGGCCCTGGCCACCTGGGAGAAGTTTGACAATGTTCTTATTACTCTTGGTTGAGTTTTCTGAGTAGTGACCAAGAGGTCCAGCTGATCGCTGGCCATGAGCAACATGTGACGGACACTCATGATGCTTCCCTCAAGCCCTTTCTGCCAAGAAGAAATTTGGGCTGAGCGCTGTGGCGCACGCCTGTAATCCCAGCAGCTCGGGAGGCGGAGGCAGGAGGATCACAAGTTTCAGACCAGAGGCAGTCTGTGTAACTTAGCGAGACCCTGTCTCAAAAAGTAAAAAAAATGGGCCGGAGGTGCAGCTCAGTGGTCCAGCACTTGCAGAGCATGCAGGCGCGAGGCCCTGGGTTCAACCCCCCGTACCACAAAAAAAAAAAAAAAAAAAAAAAAAAAAAAAAAAAAAAAAGGAAAGAAAAGAAAAGAAAGAAAGAAAAAAGATGAAAGACGGAAGGGCCTGTGCAACTTAGTGAGACCCTGTCTCAAAATAAAAAGTAAGAAGGAGCTGGAGGTGTGGCTCAGTGGTGGAGTGCTTGACTATCATGGGCCAGGCCCTGGGTCCAACCTCTAAGTACAGACAGAAAGAGAAAGAAAGAAAGAAAGAAAGAAAGAAAGAAAGAAAGAAAGAAAGAAAGAAAGAGAGAGAAAGAAAGAAGAGAGGAAAAAGGAAAGAAGGAAGGAAGGAAAGAAAGAAGAAAGGAAGGGAGAAAGAAGGAAGGAAAAAGAAAGAAAGGAAGGAAGGAAGGAAGGAAGGAAGGAAGGAAGGTGAAGAAAGAAGAAAGGAAAAAGGAAAGAAGGAAGGAAGGAAAGAAAGAAGAAAGGAAGGGAGAAAGAAACAAAGAAAGAAGGAAGGAAGGAAAAAGAAAGAAAGAAAGAAAGAAAGACAGAAAGAGAAAGAAAGAAAGAAAGAAGGAAAGACCTCACCCCAAACACCCTTTTCTCTCCAATTTGAACTTTGGACTTGCAGTTTAAATCGGGGCTTCCTGTCGCCGAGTTTGTGTTCTTTAGGAGGGAAGCGCCCTCTCCCTAGAGCCCGCTGCCATGCTATGCAAATCAGCTAACAGTGCTGTTTTGTGGAGTTCTCCACTTATGCAAAACCTCCTGAAATAAATCAGTCATCCCAAAGCGGGAGGAGGCCGAGGGACAGAAAAGGGAGGGGTTCAGGGGATGGGGCTCAGAGCCAGATGGGATAAAATGTCCAACAGGGCAGGCCAACGTTTTCCCCCCATGACCAGGGACACCCGACGGCCCCCACTGGCCTCCCTGCCTCCTCTGTTGCCACCAGATGGCGGCACTTGCTGGCTCTGGGCCCAGAAGCTCAATACAGCCCTGGGCTTCAGCGGGCAGAGGGTCTGCGTCTCCCAAACTCCCTGCACCCCTCTCCTGCTCCTCCACTCATCCTATGGTCATGTCTGTCAAGACAGGAATTGTTCCGTCTCAGAAATGCCATGTGCAAGGACAGGGGCGAGGGGGAGGGGTCCTGCCAGCTACGTATGGTCTGCAGGGGCTGAGGAACTATGGACCTCACCGTGAGCCCAAGCACGAGATGCTGAACTTGAGAAGGGAAGGAAGAGAGGAAGGAGGAAGGGAGAGGGAAGGAAGGAGGAAAATAAGGGAGGGAAGAAGGAAAGGAGGGAAACAAGAAGAAGAGAGGGAGGGAGAGGGAAGAGAAAAAAAAGAGAGGAGAGGAGGGAGGCAGAACAAAAAAGGAAGGAAGAGCAAAAGGGGAGAGGAAGGGGAAGAAAGGAAAGAAGGAAGGAAGGAAGAAAAAGAAAGAAAGAGAAAGAAAGAAAGAAAAAGAAAAGCAAGCAAGAAAGACAAACTAAAGAAAGCTACAATCTCTCTCTCTGTCTCTCTTTTATTTGCAGTACTGGGGGCTTAACCCAGGCATAGTTTTGCAAGGGCTCTACCACTGAGCTGCATACCCAGCCCCTTTAAAAATGTTTTTAAATCTTGAGACAGGGTCTCACTAAGTTACACTGGCTGCCTCTGGCCTCAAACTCTCCATTCCCCTGCCTCTGCCTCCCCATTCACCAGGATTACAGACATGTACCATGGGCACCCAGGGCTGGGATTTAGCTCAGTGGGTAGAGCGCTGCGCTGCAGTCTCTGAGGCCCCGAGTTCAATTCCCAGCACCGCAAAAATTGGAGAAGAACCTGGCAATCCACTCCCAAGACAATCCCGAAGCACTCAGCCATTGAAAACCCTATGAGGGTCGCTATGAGTTGGATACCGACTCGACGGCACCTAACAACAACAACAACAACAACAACCATGGGCACCCAGCAGTTATAACTTCTTGCTGCAAAGTCAGGTATTGTAAGTAAATCCTTTATTTTAACTCCAGTTTTTAAAAAGTTAACGACTTAGCCATTCCTTTTTTTTTTTTTTTTTTTTTATTTCATCCAGACATTATTGGAAGTTTCTGGAGAGAATTTCCTCCCGAGAGCTGAGGGTTAGAAATGAGGATGCAGCTGCTTTGCCCCTGGAAAGTTTTGATAAGCAAATGTGACCGAGCTCCTGCGCGCTCTCCATTGGCTGCTGCTTCGCCGCCAGATTTTGACACAAATAATCAGATTGAAAATCAGGGAGGGGAACAGAAGAGGAAAAAAAACATACAGACACAGAGAAGGAAAAAAAAAAAAAAAGGAGAAGTATCTATTTGTGCAGAGTCCAGAGTTGACCGAGTGGCGATCAGTCCCTGGGGACAGGCTGCCTGGTTCCCAGCGTGGCAGGACCCTCCGGCAGAGCTCAGGAGGGGGACGGCACAGGCAGGTGAGTGCTGCTTTGGAAACTGGCGCCACGGGCTGAGACCTCTCCAAAGCTGGCTGCATTCGCGGTTGGAGGAAGAGTAGGGTGGGCTGGCGAGTTCCCTATCCGGGGATGCTGCTCTCTGCCCTTGAGCCAGGGGAGGATCTGCAGCAGGGACCGGGTCTGAGATGCCCCGTGCCAATAGGCACCGTGCCTTCTGTGAACTTCTCAGAACTCAGTTTGATGAGGCCGGGCATCACCCACAGGCTCCGAGTTCCACCCACACCCCAGCTCTCCCAAGGACGTGGGCAGCGCCTGCTACATTCACAGCCAAGTACCCGAGGTGCCCCGTCGGTTTTTCCCTGTGGGCACAGATTGGTCCTGCCCTCCCCTGCCCGAGGAACTCTGAAGGAACTTCTAGCCCCAGCATCCCCCAGTCCCAGACGACCTTCACAGGAGTTGCCAGGACACTTGGAGAGCCAGGCGTCCTCCCCTCTGGAGCCCAGCAAGGGGAGAGGACAAGGCTGCCCCAGCTGCTGGGAACATTGGGCTGACTGTGGGTAGGGGCTGCTGTCTCAGGCCATTTCTCCTGTGATTGTTCTTAGCTTTATTATTTTTTTTCTACCTATTTTTGGAGATAGAGCCACGCTGGAGTCTGTGGGCATGTGGGGAGAGAAGCTCATTGCAATAGGTCTTGTGGCCGGGCGCCGTGGCACATGCATGTAATCCCAGCAGCTCGGGAGGTGGAGGCAGGAGGATCGCAAGTTCGAGACCAGAGGCAGTCTGCGTAATTTAGCGAGACCCTGTCTCAAGAAAAAAAAGGAAAAAAATGGGCTGGGGGTGCAGCTCAGTGGACCAGCACTTGAAAAGCATGCAAGTGCGAGGTCCTGAGTTCAACCCCCAGTACCGCAAAAAAAAAAAAAAAAAAAAAAAAAAAAAGGAAATAAGTCTTGTGGCGGAGATGTTTACAGAGCCTCTCTGAATATATGCCTGAGTACATTTTTTTCTGGGAGAAAGCCCACAGCTTTCTAAGATCTTTGGGGGCACATTTACATGATAATTCCTGGCTGTGGCTCTGGCAGCACCTGCTGCTGCTGCTCACTGAGCTGCGCCCGCCCACCTGCACACTTCTTGGTGAGCCACAGGGATGGGACACCCAAGTCTCCCGAAGAGGCGAAGGCACAAGTTGGCTGTCCTCAGCGATGTTGCAGAAACCGTTGTGGGGAAGAGAGATAGGTAACTCTCCCAATTCACAGATGTGCGGCTCGGTCTGCTGCTTTCCCTGGTAAACGTGCTTGGGGAATGCCAGAGAGCTGGGCCTGATTCAGATTTTACAGATGGAGTCACTTGAATGGTGCAGACCACTTTCTTAGGGCTTCTCGGAACGCAGGGTGGGGTGCACGAGGGTCCAGCTGGAAGGCTACGGGACAGATAGCCCTTCGTTCCCCCAGTGCCTCAGGCTGATCACATGCGACTCTCTGCCAGGACACAAGCCCTGCACCTTTGGCGGAGATGGCAAGGTCCTTGGTGTGGAGGGAGGTTTATGTTCCTTCCTGCCCAGGAATTCCGGCCAAGGGGAGCTGTTCTTGTCTCTAATATCTACCTGTGCAGGAAGCCTTGCATTGGCTCAGTTTTGTTTTCATTGTGGTAAAATGCACATGCGTGAAAATGAGCATTTCAGCTGTTCTTTCCCGGTGCCGGGGAGGAGGAGCCCAGGGCCTTGCACATGCTAGGCAAGTGCTCTACCACCGAGCCACACTCCCAGACTCCCAGATCTCCCCTCCACTCTTTCTTTTTTTTTTTTTTTCTTTTTTTAGGTACTGGGGGTTGAACCCAGGGCCTCGCGCCTGCATACTTTGCAAGTGCTGGACCACTGAGCTGCGCCTCCAGCCCTTCTTTTTTTTTTTTTTTTTTAGTTTTTGAGACAGGGTCTCTCACTTAGTTACACAGACTGCCTCTGGTCTCGAACTTGTGATCCTCCCGCCTCTGCTTCCCAAGCTGCTGGGACATAGGCATGCACCACCACACCCGGCCTCCCCTTTCTTTTGAGACAGGGTCTCCCTAAGTTGCCCAGGCTGGGCTCAAATGATCCACCTGCTTCAGCCTCCCAAGTGGCTGGGACTTCAGGCTCTTACTCCTATGCCAGCTCATTTTAGCCTTTTTTTTTTTTTTTCAGTACTAGACCTCACACATGCTTTGCAAGTACTCTACCTCTGAGCTGCACCCCCAACTCATTCTTTTAATTTTTATTTTGAATCAGTGTCTCACTAAGTTTTATGCAGGCTGCCCCTAGCTTCGAACTCGTGATCCTCCTGCCTCCACCTCCTGAGTCACTGGGATGACAGGTGTGTGCCACCACGCCCAGGTTCATTTTAGTCATTTGAAAGTGTACTAGGCAGTGGTAATAAGTACTTTACATTGTTGTGCACCTACCGCCAAGATCTGTCCCCTGAGGTGTTTCATCTTGTACAGTTGAAACCCCACACCTATCAACCAACGACTCTCTCCCCTACCCCCGGTCACCTCTGCTCCATTGCAGGCTCTGTGAATTTGCCTATGCCAGGTACTCATATATGGGATCATGCAATGGTTTTCCTTCTGCGACTGGCTTACTTCACTTAGCATGATGTCTTTAAGGGTTTTGTGTCAAGGGTGCCAGAATTTCTTCCTTTTTAAGGCCCAGTAATATTCCATTGTATGGCTTGACCGTATTTTTGTTTGTTTGTTTGTTTCTTTTTTCTTTCTTTTTTTTTTTTTTTTTTTTTTTTGCGGTACTGGGGTAACTCCCAGGTGTCCGGTGTCCGTCAGCTTGTCGTGCTGTGGTGCTTGCGTGTTGCTGTGATGTCAAAAGCTATGCCACCGGCATTTCAGATACCAGCAGGGCCACCCATGGTGGACAGATTTCAGCTGAGCTTCCAGACTAACACAGACTAGGGAGAAAGACCTGGCAGCCCACTCTCAAAACACTTAGCCATTGAAAACCCTGTGAAAAGCAGAGCAGTGCCAGAAAATGAGACCTTCAGGTTGAAAGGCATTCAAGAGATGACTGGGGAAGAGTTGCCTCCTCCAAGTAGAGTCAACCTTAATGAGGGGAATGGAGTAAAGCCCCTAGGACCTCCAGTTACTGATGTGGCATGACTCAAAATGAGAAGAAACATAGTGGCCACAGCAATGGGCTTACATATAAAAAGATCGTGTGCATGGCACAGTGCTGAGTAGTGCTTTGTTCTGCTGTACTTAGGGTGGCTATGAGTTGGATCTGGCTCGGGGCACTTACCAACAGAGAGTTGCTGCACCCACGGCCTCGCGCATACTTTGCAAGCGCTCTGCCGCTGCACCGCACTTCCAACTGCCTTTTTAGTTTTTAAATCAAGACAGGGTCTCACTAGGTTATGCATGTTGCCTTTGGCCCCGAACTTGCCATCCCCCTGCCTCCACCTCCCAAGTCACTGGGATTACAGGTGTGCGCCACCACACCTGGCTTGGTTTTGGTTTTTGAGACAGGTCCTCCCTATGTAGCCCAGGTTGTCTTTGAACTTGCTGTGTAGCCTAGACTGGCATCAAACTCAATCCTCCTGCCTCAGCCTCCCGAATGCTGGGTTACAGGTGTGCCCCACCATTCAGGGGGTCTAACCTTATTTCCCTTATCTATTCTTCCATGTGGGCTGGGATTTAGCTCGGTTGGTAGAGCGCCGTTCTGCAGTCTCTGAGGTTACGAGTTCGAGTCCCAGCACCGCAAAAATGGGAGAAGGACGTGACAACCCACTCCTAAGGCAATCCTGAAAACAATCTGCCATGGAAAACCCTATGAGGGTTGTTATGAGTCGGACACGACTCGAGGGCACCTAACAACAACAACATTCTTGCATGGGTGGACACTTACATTGCTTCCACATCATGACTATTGTGGCTAATGCTGCCGTGAACAGGAATGTGCAGTCCTGTTATCAGTGTTTTCAATATACCTCCTGGAGTCGATCCCTGACAGACACTGAGCTCTCTGCAGGGCCCCCCAGCATGACCTGGGCTCCTTTCCCTACGACTCCTACACGAAAAGATTTTGTGGTTCATTTGCTCTGCCCTTGCACTGTGTCTTTGAACAGAAAGGAAGTGCACAGGGTCCCCTGGAGCTGACCCTGAGAAGCAGCCTAGTCTTACCCAACCCTTCTGAAAAGGGAACCCGAGCGCTGGGTGTCTTAGTCAAGGTGGGTCAGTCCCTCGCCGAAGGCCAACAGATTGTACGTGGGATTTCAGAGCGAAAGGGAAGTGTAGAAATCTCTTAGCCCAACCGTCTCTTTTGAGAGATAGGAAAACCAAACCCACGTCGGGGACCCACACAATCACAAGCTCAAGGTCACAAAATCAGACTCCTCTCCACGGGCGGCTCGAGGCGCCTCGTTTCAGGAAAATCAAAGCCTGTTGAGCTGCCTCCACCTGGAAGACAGGTGCTGTGGGAGGCTGTGAGCTGAGGACTGAGCCCCGCCAGGGAAGCACTGGCAGAGATTCTGATTCGGAGTCAGGGGACCCTCTATCAGGATGGAAGGTTTATAAAGTGCTGTTAACTTGGGGCCTCCTTTCAGAGGCCCGATACCATCAACATCTCTGCTTTATGAAGAAATCCAGAGCTTCTTTCATAATCTCTACTCTTAGCTCCTTCTCAGAACACCCGTGTGAATCAAAACGGAGTGGTTGTTAATTAACTACACTATAGGTGATTGGTTCCTTTTTTTTTTTTTTTTAAACTCAGCTAACAAGGGCTAAAAGGAAGTTCCCTGGGTACATTTGGCTCCCACCATGGGCTTGGGGGCTTGGCTTTAGGGTTGGCTGTGTTACTGTCACTTTGCCAGGCTTAGGGGAGACAATGGCCCCGGAGGGAGGGCAGAGGGGATGGGGGATCAGGCAGATCCCTAGACTGGGCATGACAGTCATCTTCCTCCAACTGGGGAGCCCCAGAAACCGAGACCTTTTGTTCCCCGTGTAAGTGAAAAGCACCCACTTGTGCTTATGAACGCCATAGAACCATCTCTGGGTTGTGGTCCCGGGTCTGAGTCAGCCGACCTGGGGCCTCCCTAGCTCTGGGTCAAGGGCAGAGCTTCCTGAGGGGAAATCTGTTCCTCACCTGCCTTCCACCTGCAGCCCTAAAGGACCCAATATGGGGCCTTCTGGGATCTGGAAAGCCCTGAGCATCAGAGGCATCTGAATTTCCTGCCCTTTTGCCCCAGCAACCAGCCTTCCCCTGGCGCCACAGGCTGTTCCAGTGGCTCCTGTGGCCCACAGATGGGACTGGGTGGAGCACTGGGCTGGGAGTCAAATCCTAATAGTACTGGAGCCCTGGGCTTGGCTCTGCCTTGACCTTAGACAAATCACTGTCTTTGCGGAGGCTTGATCCGCCACATGCAACCAGGAAAAACATTGCCTGCTTCCCTGGCCCCCGCTGTGACTCAATGGCACAGTGCACATCAGGTAGCTGAATGGCCAGTGCAGCAGCTCTGGTCTTGGGGAGTAAATCCCACGAAGGGCACCGCCCAGCCCTTGGCAGGCAGACAGCACTGAACCAATGGCCGTCTGCTGGGGCGATAGTCAAGATCACAGAGGACCGGGGCCAGGTGGAGTCCTGCCCCACGGCCTCTGCCCTGGGTCCTAACAGCCCCTGTGCCGTTCCTCCTCTGTGGAGTGGGACGGAGCAGGACTTGGCTGACGGGCTCAGGCAGGCTGAGCAGAGGGCCACCACCATGGCTCCTACTGGGGCTCTGTCCCAGGGCTTCCGCACTCCCCCAGGTTCTCGCTGATTTCCTAATAGAATGTTGTTGTTGTTAGGTGCCGTCGAGTGGGTATCTGACTCATAGCGACCCTACATACAACAGGCGAAACACTATCGTCAGTGCTTCTCTGCTGTTCAATGGCGGATTGTTTTTGGGGAGTGGGTTGCCAGGTCCATTTCCCAAGCCTACAGCACCTGGTGTTCCCAGGCGGTCTCCCATCCAAGGACTAATCAGGGCCGACCCTGCTTAGCTTCCGAGATCTGACGGAATCGGATGCCACAGGGCTACGGCTGCGGGCTTCCTAATAGAGTAGTATGTGTAAAAAGAAAATAGATCATCTTCTGACAGACCGTGGCACTGGGGGGTGGGGTACACAAAGGTCAAGAGGAACCCAGACCTTCTCTAACTCAGGGGACCCCCCTCCTGCCCAGGGTCTGGCCTCCCCAGGGCCTTTTCTGAAGCGAAGAGCTGGAAGGATTCAGAGGGGAAAGTAAGGGAGGTGGCAAGGGGTGGGGGTGAGGTGGGGGAGGGGGAGACAGCAGGAGGAAGACTGTCCCTGGAAGATAAGGTCATGGGCCGCCCATCATGCCTGGCGAGGACCGCAGCCCTGGCGGGTCTTTGTTCAGAGGGCTGAGAATCCGACAGTGGAAGAGCCCGCCCCTTGGAGAGTGGAGGCCCTTGCACGTGTCCGGCTCCCTGGGACCACTGTGGTTCCCTGTAGTTCCCTGCCCCGCCCTCATCAGCCAGTCCTCCCCGAGGTACCTGCTCTCAGCCTAATGCTGGGGATATGGCCAGAGGCAGCCCCCTTCGGTGGGCAGAGACGCCATCACCCATGGCTCAGGCTGGTTGCCCAGCCCCTTACACACTCTGTTGTGACGCACACAGGTCCTCTTATTCCCAGCAGCCCTGTCAGTGGTTTATGTCCCC
Source organism: Pedetes capensis (assembly GCA_007922755.1). Classification (NCBI taxonomy): domain Eukaryota; kingdom Metazoa; phylum Chordata; class Mammalia; order Rodentia; family Pedetidae; genus Pedetes; species Pedetes capensis. The sequence goes on from VMDO01003094.1 coordinate 149,870, forward strand.
TGCTTACAGCTCCACAGCAAGGAGGGGCTGGGCCTGGCTCCCTGGCCCCAACAGCCCAAACTCTTGGACCTGGCCTTTTCTAATCTCCTGCCTCCCACCCTGCTCTGGGCCCAGGCCTTATCACCCAGCCCTCTGTGGCTCATCGCGGCGGCCCAAATCCCTTTCCCGCCTTTGCTGGGCCCTATCCCTGCTGTGGCCCTGAGCGGCAGCTGGCCCAGTGGAGCGGGGGAGGGGCTCCTTCCAGGCTTCCGTCTGCAGGCTCCCCGCTTCCAGCTTCTGAGCTTCAGGCCACACAGCCTGGGGGACGGGAAGGATAGAAGGCCCCAAAAGATGCTCTCTCTCTGTCTCCTGGGCCTCGGGAGTGCCTCGTGGGCTCAGGCAGGGCTGCGAACCATTCTACTCTGGAGGACCTGACAGGGGTTGTCTGGAATGGCCAGGATGGTCCAGCTCTGCCCCCACCCCTGACATGGCAGGTCCCTTGACCAACTTTTTTCCCCTGACCCCCTGACTAGGGGCTTCGGTGATATCAGGCTGGGCTGCCCACCGCGTGGCTCCTGGAGTTGGTGGAGACTCAGCTCTTCCCTGTGTCCACAAGGAAACGTCAGCCTCCGGGGGCAGTGGCTCGGGGCCCTTCAGGTCGCCCTCCACTCCCCTGGTTCCTCTCTGGAGGCTGGACCCGAAGCTGGGGCTCTGGCTTCGCAGCTCCCTGCTGGCCGGCAGGGCAGTGCGTGTTTACAACGGAGGTGTCCCTCCCTAACTTACAGCAGCCCCCTGCCGGCCCCCCACCCCCGCAGTGGACACTGAGGATGTGGGACGCCCTCATCAGCACTTCAGCGGCACAATACACCTTCTATGAAAGGAAAGTGGCCCAGAGAGTTAGGTGTTTGCCCCAAACTGCACAGCAGATGAGCTGAGATTCTCACCCATGAGCCTCTGATTCCGAAATCTGACCTCAGACCTTCTTTTTTTTTTTTTTTAGAAATTTTTAATGTACATCATAATGTGATTCATTTTGACATGCTTTTC